>CM042403.1:19261388-19421388 GCA_023634145.1 Thymallus thymallus
GACACACGGAAAGAGAGAAAGTGACATTTATATAAATGAATTAGCAGACATGTTGGACCAATCTGCAGCCCCAGGACTCACACCATTTGACACAGTGGTAAAATATCTGCTATAATTGGTTCTATCACCCTAGATGAAAGGCCAACAGACAGAAAGAGAAAGTGTGAGTGAGAGAATGAACAGCTTCCAGTCCAGTACTTTTGACCCCATCTGCATTACCAGAACAAACTAGACTAGAGGGACCATTCTGTTACCAGGACACAGTGTCCTGTAGGTTTCACCTCAGGAATGCAGCAGGGGCACTCACAACCAGAAGCGTAAACCAAAACATTTCAGAGGGCAGGGATGGCCAAATACACTATATATACACAAAAGTATGTGGACAACCCTTCAAAATTAGTGGATTCGGCTATTTTAGCCACACCCGTCGCTGAGGTGTATAAATTCAAGCACACTGCCACGCAATATCCTTAGATAAACATTGGTAGTAGAATGGCCTTACTGAAGAACTCAGTGACTTTCAACGTGGCACCGTCATAGGATGCCACCTTTCCAACAACATTTTATTCATTTAGCAGACGCTCTTATCCAGATCGACTTACAGTTAGTGCATACATGTTCATACTTTGTTTCGTACTGGTCCAACGTGGGAATCGAACCCACAACTCTGGCGTTGCAAGCGCCATGCTCTACCATCTGAGCCACAAGGGACTATGTCAGTTCGTCAAATTTCTGTCCTGCTAGAGCTGACCCGGTCAAGTGAAAGTGCTGTTATTGTGAAGTGGAAATGTCTAGGTGAAACAACGGCTAATCCGCCAAGTGGTAGGCCACACAAACTCACAGAACAGGACCACCGAGTGCTGAAGCGCGTAGAGTGTAAAAATAGTTTGTCCTCTGTTGCAGCGCTCACTATCGAGTTCCAAACAGCCTCTGGAAGCAACGTCAGCACAAGAACTGTTAGTCAGGAGCTTCATGAAATGGGTTTCCATGGCCGAGCAGCCGCACACAAGCCTAAGATCACCATGCGCAATGCCATGACATTCTAGACGATTCTGTGCTTCCAACTTTGTGGCAACAATTTGGGGATGGCCCTTTCCTAATTCCCTGTGCACAAAGCGAGGTCTATACAGAAATGTTTTGTCGAGATCAGTGTGGAAGAACTTGACTGGCCTGCACAGAGCCCTGACCTCAACCCTATCAAACAACTTTGGGATGAATTGGAATGGTGACTGCGAGCCAGGCCTAATCGCCCAACATCCGTGCCCGACCTCACTAATGCTCGTGGCTGAATGGAGGCAAGTCCCCGCAGCAATGTTCCAACATCTACAATAGTGGAAAGCCTTCCCAGAAGAGTGGAGGCTGTTATAGATGCAAAGGGGGACCAAATCCATATTAATGCCCATGATTTTGAAATGAGATGTTCGAGGGGTCAGGACAGTGATAAGGACCCCAGTGTGGTTCCCCTTGAGATGCACTAATAAGCAGGTTTCACCTCTTGGGCCCCTGGATGGTTAGTATAAGGGTAACATTAAGGCACCTGTTTGGGGGGCTCACACTCACCTCTTAGGCCCCTGGATGCTGATCATGCCCATGTCTTCAGAGTAGTCAGTCAGCTGGCAGTTGAAACCCTCGTCCTGTATAACAGTCTTAATGTGGTTCCAGTTGTGTTCTGCTACACCTCCACCGATGGCCAGGTAGTATGCATCACCTGGCAGAGAGTGAGACATACAGCACGAGAGATAAGTGTATGCTCATACTGTATATAATGTACAGCAAACTCAAACATACATAAGAGTGAGTACCCACATACAGACAGCACAGGCACACACACACTTTACTTAAATAAACATACACACATCAGTGGATATGGAGTCACACGTCCAAAGCCTGATCAATGGCCTCCAAACAACCCTTCAGAGATGTTTTCAGATTTCAATTTGCTTTCCCTTCCCCGAATGACTTCAATGTTGCTTCAGAAGTTGACTTTGTGAGCAAGCTGCTTGTTTACAAAGCAGGAGAAATCATTAATGTTCACTTTCTGCACTGCTAATATTTTCCTTTGAGAAGTGTAACATGATCAAAAATGACTTTCAAATACCACATTCTGTAATAGAGCACATGTTCAACTTCATAAAAATAAAATGTTATTTTTACACAGTTGAAGTCGGGGATTTACATAAAATTTTTCACTATTCCTGACATTTAATCCTAGTAAAAATTCCCTGTCTTAGGTCAGTTAGGATCACCACTTTATTTTAAGAATGTGAAATGTCAGAATAACAGTAGAGAGAATGATTTATTTCAGCTTTTATTTCTTTCATCACATTCCCAGTGGGTCAGAAGTTCACATACACTAAATTAGTATTTAGTAGCATTGCATTTAAATAGTTTAACTTGGGTCAAACGTTTTGGGTAGCCTTCCACAAGCTTCCCACAATAACTTGGGTGAATTTTGGCCCATTCCCCCTGACAGAACTGGTGTAACGGAGTCAGGTTTGTGGGCCTCCTTGCTCGCACACGCTTTTTCAGTTCTGCCCACAAATGTTCTATAGGATTGAGGTCAGGGCTTTGTGATGGCCACTCCAATACCTTGGCTTTGTTGTCCTTAAGCCAAGGCAACTTTGGAAGTATGCTTGGGGTCATTGTCCATTTGGAAGACCAATTTGCGACCAAGCTTTAACTTCCTGACTGATGTCTTGAAATGTTGCTTCAATATATCCACATAAAAGTTTCCTTCCTCATGATGCCATCTATTTTGTGAAGTGCACCAGTCCCTCCTGCAGCAAAGCACCCCCACAACATGATGCTGCCATCCCAGTTATTCACGGTTGGGACGGCTTGCAAGCCTCCCCCTTTTTCCTCCAAACATAACAGTGGTCATTATGGCCAAACAGTTCTATTCATGTTTCATCAGACCAGAGGATACTTCTCCAAAAAGTACGATCTTTGTCCCCATGTGCAGTTGCAAACCGTAGTCTGACTTTTTTTATGGCGGTTTTGGAGCAGTGGCTTCTTCCTTTCTGAGCGGCCTTTCAGGCCTCATTTTACAGTGGATATAGACACTTTTGTACCCGTTTCCTCAACCATCTCCACAAGGTCCTTTGCTGTTGTTCTGGGATTGATTTGCACTTTTCACACCAAAGTATGTTCATCTCTAGGAGACAGACGCTCCTTCCTGAGCGGTATGACGGCTGCGTGGTCCCATGATGTTTATACTAACTTACTATTGGTTGTAGAGATGAACGTGGTACCTTCAGGCATTTGGAAATTGCTCCCAAGGATGAACCAGACTTGTCGAGGTCTACAAATATCTTTCTGAGGTCTTGGCTGATTTCTTTTGATTTTCCCATGATGTCGAGCAAAGAGGCACTGAGTTTTAAGGTAGGCCTTGAAATGCATCCACAGGTACACCTCCAATTGACTCAAATTATGTCAATTAGCCTATCAGAAGCTTCTAAAGCCATGACATAATTTTCTGGAATTTTCCAAGCTGTTCAAAGGCACAGTCAACTTAGTGTATGTAAAGTTCTGACCCACTGGAATTGTGATATAGTGAATTGTAAGTGAAATAACCTGTCTGTAAAAAATTGTTGGAAGAATTACTTGTGTCTTGCACAAAGTAATGTCCTAACCGACTTGCCAAAACTATAGTTTGTTAACATGAAATCTGTGGAGTGGTTGAAAAATTAGTTTTAATGACTTCAACCTAAGTGACTTCAACTGCATATATACGGTTATGTGAGAAAGTAAGTACACCCCCCTGGAAAGTTCTCTTTTCTTTTTTTACATATTTGGACAGAAACTGAAAATGTTATGCAATTAAAATAAACAAAAATACCTTTTCCTTATGGGGAAAGTTAGTACACCCCTACCTTTACCATCACATAAAATGGCTAAAATTAGAATTAGGTGTACCAAAACAAGTGCAAATTATTAGAAAACAGAGAGAAACTTAGGAGGGTCCAGCCTTCCATAAAGAGAAGACAATTGGTCTGGTTTGGTCTTAACCATATGGGTGTGTGGAAACATCATTCAAAGATCAAAATACTTACCCGAGGCCCACAGAAGAAAGATTATTGATGCCCATGAGTCTGGAATGGGCATCATTAATCTTTCTTCGGAGGGCCTCGGGTAAGTATTTTGATCTTTGAATGATGTGTTACCACACCCAATTTTTGTGTGTGACTTTTTAAATTGGGTAACCTTTATCTGTCAATAGTGTCGAAGTGAAGATTACATATCCATCTGTCCAAATATGTAAAAGAAAAATTACTTTCCAGGGGGTGTACTTACTTTTCCACACCACACCACAACACAACATACAGTGGGGAGAACAAGTATTTGATACACTGCCGATTTTGCAGGTTTTCCTACTTACAAAGCATGTATAGGTCTGTATTTTTTATCATAGGTACACTTCAACTGTGAGAGACGGAATCTAAAACAAAAATCCAGAAAATCACATTGTATGATTTTTAAATAATTAATTTGTATTTTATTGCATGACATAAGTATTTGATCACCTACCAACCAGTAAGAATTCCGGCTCTCACAGACCTGTTAGTTTTTCTTTAAGAAGCCCTCCTGTTCTCCACTCATTACCTGTATTAACTTCACCTGTTTGAACTCGTTACCTGTTTTGGGGGGGGGGGAAATATAACATTTACATAAGTATTCAGACCCTTTACTCATTACTTTGTTGAAGCACCTTTGGCAGTGACTAAAGACTTGAGTCTTCTTGGGTATGACGTTACAAGCTTGGCATACCTGTATTAGGGAAGTTTCTCCCATTCTTCTCTGCAGATCCTTTCAAGCTCTGTCAGGTTGGATGGGGAGCGTCGCTGCACAGCCATTTTCAGGTCTCTCCAGAGATGTTTGATCGGGTTCAAGTCCGGGCTCTGGCTGGGCCACTCAAGGAAATTCAGAGACTTGTCCCGAAGCCACTCCTGCATTGTCTTGGCTGTGTGCTTAGGGTCGTTGTCTTGTTGAAAGGTGAACTTTTGCTCTGGAGCAGGTTTTCATCAAGGATCTCTCGGTCCTTTTCTCTGTTAATCTTTCCCTTGATCCTGATTAGTCTCCCAGTCCCTGCCTCTGAAAAACATCCACACAGCATGATGCTGCCACCACCATGCTTCACCATAGGGATGGTACCAGGTTTCCTCCAGATGTGACGCTTGGCATTCAGGCCAAAGAGTTCAATCTTGGTTTCATCAGACCAAATAATCTTGTTTCTCCTGATCCGAGAGTCCAAGAGGGTTGTCATGTGCCTTTTACTGAAGAGTGGCTTCCATCTAGCCACTACAATAAAGGCCTGACTGGTAGAGTGCTGCAGAGATGGTTGTCCTTCTGGATTGTTCTCCCATCTCCACAGAGAAACTCTGGAGCTTTTTCACAGTGACCATTGGGTTCTTGGTCACCTCCCTGACCAAGTTCCTTCTCCCCCGATTGCTCAGTTTTGCCGGGTGGCCAACTCTAGGAAGAGTCTTGGGTGTTCCAAACTTCTTTCTTTTAAAAATGTTGGAGGCAGACATTTTTTGGTACGCTTCCCCAGATCTGTGCCTCCACACAATCCTGTCTCGGAGCTCTACAGACAATTCCTTCGACCTCATGGCTTGGTTTTTGCACTGACATGCAATGTCAACTGTGGAGGTGGACTCCAATCAAGTTGTAGAAACATATAGGATGATCAAAGGAAACAGGATGCCCATGAGCTCAATTAAGTCTCATAGCAAAGGGTCTGAATACTTATTTAAATAAAGTATTTCAGTTTTTTTTATTTGTAATACATTTGCAAAAATTCTAAAAACCAGTTTTCGCTTTGTCATTATGGGGTATACATACATTTACACACTATAGTTAGTGCCCATTAAGTATCAAATAAAGTAACATGTGATCTTAACAGGGTTGACAATTTAATCTTAAATCATCCATAAATCCCCTTGTGACAGGGATAATGGAAGCTTGTTGTGTGCAACAGGGAGTGGTAATTGAATGAAATACATTTTTTTAATTGTCTAAACATTTCTAGCCTATCCATCTATGGATAACAGGGTTGACGTGTTATGCTAAACCAGCTCAGTTTTCCACCACAAAAAAACAAAAAATGGCCTAAAAGACCAGCACACCTGCTTTTTCACTATTATTCGACTATTAGATGTTCAATGTTTATTTTGAAAAGGAATAGTTTCACCATATTAACATGAGAGTTCAGTTCATTTAACAGGGTTGAAATAAATAATAATATTCAGAGATGACTGTCAAAGCAACAAAATAACTAGGGCATTATAATGATGGTGAAAAATATGAGAAATGTTGGGGTTAAGTGGGTTACAAGTCAGAAAACTGAATTTTGGCACTTTAGCAAGTAGGTATTCATATTACAAATCTGATTGATTGATTTCTCCATGTGGTGCATTTTATTAATTAATTAATACATTTTCATTCAATAACAGGCATTTAAAATTCAATATTGGTTCACAATTTCTACTTAAAATATCAAAAAAGGGACACAAAAGGCACTCTTTTCATGGAACGATCCACATAACATTGCAGATTGGGGAAAGGTCTGTGCTCATCGATGCCCGGTGAAAAAGTCTACATTTATTCCACACTTCATGGTGATCACACCCCAAGCCCTCCTACAAAAATGTCTCTGCAGTATACTTCAAAGTAGACATTTAGTCATTCAGCAGATGCTCTTATCCAGAGCTATTTACAGTTAGTGCATTTATCTTTAGATAGATAGGTGGGACAACATACTTTATCACAGTAAGTACATTTTTCCTCAATAAAGTAGCTAATCAGCAAAGTCAGTGCTAGTAAGGGGGAGAAAAGTAAACTGTGTTAGTTTACAAAAAAAATATATTTAATTTTTACACAGGGTAGGGGTGCTGTGGGATTAATTAAAAAAGTATTTGAAGATAGTCGGAAGATGGGCAAGGACTCTGCTGTCCGAGCTTCAGGGGAAGCTGGTTCCACCATTGTGGTGCAAGGACAGAGAAGTCCTTTGACTGGGGAACATCAATTCTAAGGTCATGTCAGAGGAGTTAAGTCACATATGAAAATAAGAATAGGTCCTGTGAGACTCAGTTGGGAAGAAAGTAGCGCTAGCAATGCAATCGGTTCCATTTCCACAGGGATCACATACACATACTAAGAATGGATGCACTCGATGTACTGTAAGTCACTTTGGATAAAAGCGTCTGCTAAGTGGTATATATTTTCTGAGGTTAAGTCACAGGAGGTAAGTAAGTCACAGATGATGATTCATGATGAATGTGCAATGTCCCGATCAAAGACATAATTAATGAATATTGAAATGAATTAAATCCACATCCCACTCTCCTCTTACCGTTGGACTCTGGTGCCAGGGGCAGGTTGGCAGTGCCAGCTTCTAGCCGGCTGACTGTGAGATCAGCTTCAGATCCTCCTCTCTTGTTCAGCATACAGGTGTACACAGTGGAGCCTGCAACACAAGGATCCAGCTGTCAATCAAACCAGCACATGGGAGGACACATACATACAGTAGGAGGGAGGGGTGATGAGTAGTCCTGTGAAGCATTTTGTGACAAATGTTGACTCTAAAAAGGGCTATATACATTTGATTGATTGATTAGTAGGACCTGACCATGTCACCTGACCTATAACATTATTTCATGTATAACAATTGTTTTTAGTCAGGAGTCTCAGGGCCCAAGGGATGAAGAATATTCAAGTTTTTAGACACAGGGTCATGGCTAGGCCATGTGGTGGCATGAGGTTAGCTAAGACCCCTCACTACGACTAAGTGAGACCAAAGCCACAATGTTCCAATGTCACATGCAGCATGGCTCAGAGGATGTGTGTGGGGGCAGATGGATTGGACTTGTACATCAAAACTCATCTGTAATTTAAACAGTCCTGCATCTCCTCTCCTGCCTCACTGGGTACTGCATTATTCAGGGGCCAGCGGGCCCTGTCACAGCAGTGTTTGTGTGTGTGTGTGTGTGCGCATGCATTTTTGTGTATGCAAACATTCTGTGGTAGTCATGCATGAAGACTCACCTGGAACTTTGTTGACATCTGCGGAGAACAGCCAATCGGCAGCCTTCTTAGCATCTGGCCCGGTGAGGTAAAACTTTCCAAAGTAGGACATGTCAAACACTGAGACTCCATGTCTGCACGTCAGACACTCATTTTTTATCTGAAAAACAAATACACATCCCTCTAAGAACTGAAAAAAAAACAGCAACATTTAGTCACAAAGTGCTTTACAGTAACCCAACAAAGACCCCAAAAATCAACTACCAGCACAGTGGAAAGTAAGAAAAAACAAACTAGACGGAATAAACCTTGTGTCATGAATCTCCTGGGTGAGGATCCAAGGCCTTAGATTAGCTTGGCAATGGATGACGATGACCAGACCCCCTCTCACCCACAGAAGAGGAGAGGGGGGCCTGGGCCGGTTTTGACAACTCACACCCTGTCATAAATTAGGGAGGAGGGGAATCTCCCTCCTGTTCTTCAGTATTACTAAAGGTATGTCCTTTGTCTACAGAATACTTTTGCCGCCAAAACTATAACGTCCAAAAAGTGAATACTGGAACAATATTTCTAAAACATCAGAATGTAGGAAATTATGACAGTTGGTTTATGGAAAACTAATGTCTAGTGTATTTACATTGAACTATATTTTTAAATAATTTTCCATTAACATTTTCAGGAAGTTTCCACAATGCAACTAGTATAACACCGGAATGATTGATAATAGGAGACACTATGTGGCTTTTTAAACAGTTTTCCTTGAACAATATTGTAACTTGGAAAGTGTACACATTCTATCTGTCAAGTCTTCATCTTGTGCATGAGATATGAAACATGAAAGTATTATAGTTAAGATAAGATTTTAGTTTTCTAATGAGATTATTGTTTTTCATATAAGCTATGCACAGTAACTAGCCACGCCCCAAGTGAGGTCAGAGATCGCGCTAGCATGATGGAACGCCCCTTTTACCCAGAGTGCATAAAAAGCCTTGGTAACGAAATTTACATTAGACCAGAAAGACGTGAGATGTTAGTCCACATGTTTAAAATGGTTAGAACTTTGAACCCCAACACGAGGTGAAGAAGATCAACTCCCAGACTAGACCTGAACATTGCCAGTCTGCAGCTGTGTATGTAAAGTGCTTCAAACTCTGACTAAAGACACAAGGTGGGAAGAAGAAAATCTCTTCTCAGACAATCACTGGGACTGCTAAGTAGCTGTTCAAAAAACCCCAAGACGATGAAGAAGAAGAAGGGCATTGTGAACTTTGGTGGACAATCAGCCTTTTGATAACCAAGCAGTCATGTTTTTGTTAGTCCTCTAGAGACTATGTCCTGTATTAAGTGTGTATTTTATTCTGTGTTATTATTTAGTTAGCTAGTAAATAAATAATTAAGAGAATTTGTGTAGTGCTGAATCATAAATAAAGCTGGGGTTCTTGCAGATCCAAGAAGTCTGCGACCGTTCAGAATGACGACTGATGAGGTAATAATTAATAAGTGACTGTTATCGATATAACTTCTATCTCTTCTAGAGTTTAATTCGGGAGATGGTAACTCGTTAAACAACTTATTCCATGGTGCCCCAAATTCCCAATGAGTTAAACAACTAAAGATATTTAGTTGATTCGATAAATAACAGTCATCACATGAAAGTCACTTCACAACACTTGAAAGGAACCAGATTCAGAGGGGGAGTCCCATTCTCTGGCTGTACCAGGTAGAAGTTGAGAGTACAAACATACAGTATACTCACCACGTGGTGATGTGGAGGGTAGTCAAAGGTGTACTCCTTGCCAAGCAGCTCGTTGTATGTGTAGTTCTGGTTCTTGCTATTATCATAGGCCCCGTACCAATCATAGTCCAGAACCTATAATCACAGAACACACACATTAGGTCAATGGTCAGAAACCTTACTGTGCTAACCACCTGACCCTATGTAATCAGATGGTAAGAACTTGCTTTCAAATCCTTTTAAGAAGAACAATTCATTATTATCCATTGTGACAGGTGTCCCTGGAGCTGTTTCTAGGGCTTAAGTGCCTTGCCCAAGGGCCCAACAGCAGGAGACAGATCGAGGTTAGAGATTAGTGTTTCTTACCGGAGCAGCACCGTCTCGGTTGAACCATCCTGGTCTCTCCCAACCATGTCTCTCCTGGAACACGCAGCCCTGCTCCGTCAGAACCTAGAGAAACACAGTTACACAACTATTAGCATTACAATTAGCCTTCACACACACTAATAACACAGACAGAAGGGGTAACCCAGACACGTCACAGGGGGCTATAAAGCTGAAGCATCCGTTTAGAAAGTAGTGAGAGGAGGAAGTCCAGTCACGGGTAGTGGGAGAGGATGGAACTGGGCCGACATTCTGAAAATTCTCTCATCGAAGAAACATCAATACATTTTTAGGTTCCCAAAACTACAACCTGCTACGAACACAGTGCACTAAGTTTTATAGACTTGATGCTTTACCAAAGTTTTAAAAAATTGTGTTGTTTGGTAGGAGTGCAAGGTCAAATTGAGTTTGTGTACACGTGCACTTCAGAGAAGGCGTTCCCTAACAGAAATATGCAAATACATGCTACAACACACCAATAGGACCTTGCTGTGCTGGCTCATGCTTGGCTTTGCCCAACTCCTTGCTTGTTCTGCGCACTACGCTTAATTTGATTCCACTGTAAATGATACAGATGAACCATCTATGGGTTAATTATAAATATCTTTGCTAATACCAGAGCACCTACAGTCACACAATTAGAATTTACATTACTTTTCTTTGGTCACTAATGGACTCCAATATTTTAAGAACCTAGTAATTTGTCATTTCTCTCTCTCAACAGTTAGAACCCTGGTTGCTAGGCAATCCCCCTCATTCTGAAGGAAGGCTTTCTTGGCCAGGAGCGGAGAGGTGGGCAAAGCCTGAGTCACAGGGGCTGCTGTGTTCTCAACCAGAAAACATGTTTTTTCCTGCTTTTATAACGATAATGCTGCCGTATCATAATACTGAACAAAAATATTAACGCAACATGCAACAATTTCAAAGATTTTACTGAGTTACAGTTCATATTTGTCAATTGAAAAATTCATTAGGCCCTATTCTATGGATTTCATGACTTAGCAAGGGTGCAGCCATGGGTGGGCATAGGCCTACCCACTGGGGAGCCAGGCCAACCCACTGGGGAGCCTAGCCAATCAGAAGGAGTTTTTTCCCACAAAAGTGCTTTATTACAGACAGAATACTCCTCAGTTTCATCAGCTGTCCAGGTGGCTGGTCTTAGACGATGCCACAGGTGAAGAAGCCGGATGTGGAGGCCCTGGGATGGCGTGGTTACACGTGGTCTACGGATGTGAGGCCGGTTGGATGTACTGCCAAATACTCTAAAAATACTCAACATTTTTTACTTAACATTAAATTATCTGGCAAAAGCTCTGGTGGACATTCCTGCAGTCAACATGCAAATTGCACGCTCCCTCAACTTGAGACATCTGTGGCATTGTGTTGTGTGCATATGGAACATTTCTGGGATCTTTTATTTCAGCTCATGAAACATGGGATCAACACTTTAAAAGTTGCATTTATATTTTTGTTCAGCATATATAGTATATAGTTCCAAAAATAATAGTGGCTGTTTTGATTGCTGTTGCCATGCCGATGGAGCCCTTCCATTACTTCGAGTTGGGAGCACAGTTAGCTGAGGGCAGCATTGATTTAATCCAATATTATCTTTATACTGCAGATGGATAAACAGTCAGCTGGAAAAACAGATAAAATCTTTGTTATTGTGAGTGTGTTTTGAACCTTGAGTGTGTTGTGATGAGGACAGAACAGCATTAACAATTTTGAAAAAGAAAACAATATATTGTTTTGTGTATATGTGTGTTTCTGTGTATACCAAGTATTCATAGTATATGACTGTCAAGCTCAAACCATTTTAGCAAGACTCTCACACACGCACAGCACAACTCAGCGCCCTTGATCAACAGTCACACAGCTCTCAGCCCAGAGAGAGAAGCTGTATTTCTTATTCTAAGACTGAGATAAAATATTGAGGCTAAGTGTCTCATTTAGGAGCCATCTTAGCAGGGATCACACTTGTAATAGACGAGCAGCTAGCGGCTTTATTGCTAACTATCTAATTCAACAGGCCATTACAAAGTGGGATGATCTGCTCACTAGATTAACCAAGAGGAGAGGAGAAGGCTGGCTGCCAGTTAGTGGTATTTTTGGAAACACTTAAGCAGTGCGCCATCTCTTTATTCAGTATCTTAGCAACAAGTCCTACACTCACACTCACTGCTTACCTCAGGCACACAATTACACGTTTGAATTGAATGGGTTGTCGATCGTGATCACCATTTTTTTATCCTTCAAATGACATGGCGAGGGGTTTTATAATTCCACCATCTGTTAATGAGGTAGTGTAATGGCCTCAAAGGGCTGAGATGTCAGTTGAGGCATACTATGAGAAAATATGGCAGCTAATTTATTGAATACAGTGGATGTAGAGTATGGCTTCAGGGCTCACGCACAAACACACAGAGTAAAACACAGAGACAGGACCGCTACCCGCCCCTCCCACCCGTGTTCTGTCATCAAATTACGCTGTCAATTAGCCAATCGCACGGTGAGGTTAGAGAGGCTAATAGAATAAGATAACCCGAGCACCTCGCTTCTCTCCTCCTCCTCTCCTCCTTCGCTCCAGGGGAATTGCTCTCCTTCATCTCTATCAGTTGAATTAAATCCAGACGACTGTCTGTCTATTATTATGTTTTAACATTGGTTAGCCTCCCAGCCAGACAGAGAACAGATGAGAGGGGGGGAAAGAGAGAGAGACTGCAGCTTCACATTAACAAATGAGAGAAAGGGAAAGACGAGTGAGGTGAGAAAAGAGTTGGAGGAGAAGAGGGTGACCAAGCAGTACCTTGTGGTGACCAAGCAGTACCTTGTGGTGACCAAGCAGTACCTTGTGGTGACCAAGCAGTACCTTGTGGTGACCAAGGAGTACCTTGTGGTGACCAAGGAGTACCTTGTGGTGACCAAGGAGTACCTTGTGGTGACCAAGCAGTACCTTGTGGAAGGGGTCTGTCCTCATGTTGCGAGAGGCCAGAGGCTCATCAAAGGGGAATACTACAGAGTAGTTCTTAGCATAGGACTCATGACTCCTCTCTCTGATCCACTTATTGTTGTTTGTCAGGGAGTGGTGGAACCGCCTGTTGAGGAGAAAGAGAGCTTTGACAACTATCTCTATCTTTCTCTCTGTGTCTGTGTGTATGTGTATGTGCGTGTGTGTCCATACCTGATGTCGTAGCCGTACATGTCTTTCTCAGGACGTCCATGGATGATCCAGTGGGCTAGCTCCCTGCCACAGCCTCCTCCCAGCATCATACCTGCAAGACACACACACTTAGAGATAGCTAGATAGATAGCCTTCAATCACCGCGACCTGTATCTTTCTCTCAAAAGGCCAGGGCTCTGAGGGCGCGCACATACATGGCTCTGAGGGGAAGCTGTCTGTCCATCACTAATGTAAAAATACAGGACATCTCTCACTAATGAGAGAGAGCGACACATACAGACACAGAGAGAGACACACACACACACACACACAGAGAGAGCGAGAGAGAGACACAGAGAGAGAGCGAGCGAGAGAGAGCGAGAGCGAGCGAGCGCGCGAGAGACACACAGAGAGAGCGAGACACACAGAGAGAGCGAGAGAGAGACACACACACACACAGAGAGAGAGAGAGAGAGACACACACAGAGAGAGAGAGAGACACACACACAGAGAGAGAGAGAGACACACACACAGAGAGAGAGCGAGAGAGACACACACACAGAGAGAGAGCGAGAGAGAGAGTGACACAGAGAGAGAGAGAGCGAGAGAGAGAGAGTGACACAGAGAGAGAGAGCGAGAGAGCGAGTGCGAGAGTGCGAGTGCGAGAGTGCGAGTGCGAGAGTGCGAGTGCGAGAGTGCGAGTGCGAGAGTGCGAGTGCGAGAGTGCGAGCGGGAGAGAGAGAAACACACAGAGAGAGCGAGAGAGAGACACAGAGAGCGAGAGAGAGAGACAAAGAGAGAGAGCGCGAGAGAGAGAGAGCGCGAGAGAGACACACACAGAGAGAGAGAGAGAGATCGATTGAGAGAGAGCGATACATACAGACACAGAGAGAGACACACACAGACACACACACAGAGAGAGAGAGAGAGCGAGACACAGAGAGAGTGAGAGAGAGTGCGCGAGAGAGAGCGACACAGAGAAATACACACACACACACACACACAGAGAGAGAGAGAGCGAGCGGGAGAGAGCGAGCGAGACACACACAGAGAGAGAGAGAGATCGAGCGAGCGAGAGAGAGAGCGACACATACAGACACAGAGAGAGACACACACAGAGAGAGAGAGCGAGACACAGAGAGAGTGAAAGAGAGAGAGAGAGAGAGAGCGCGAGACACAGAGAGAGTGAGAGAGAGCGAGAGAGTGAGAGAGAGAGCGCGCGACACATACAGACACAGAGAAAGACACACACACAGAGAGAGAGAGAGAGCGAGACACAGAGAGCGAGACACAGAGAGAGAGCGAGAGAGAGACACAGAGACAGACAGATAGACACAGAGACACAGAGACACAGAGACACAGAGACAATAATGACAGAGAGAGAACAATGCATGCAGGGCAGAATTAGGCCAATATCCACTAATATTAAAAACTCAAAAAAGAGCAATTCAGTTTTGGAAACACCTAAAAACACAGTGACCCCCTATCATATCATTAACAAGCCCTGCAATACCAAGAGTTGAGCAAAGATAAGAGTCCCTTCATCCAACTGGTCCAGGGGCTGAGTTCACAAACTTGTTCCACTAACACACTGACGTTTTAGGACCAGAACATCCAATCAATCAGAATTAACCAAATTACAAAACATCTAAAACAAAACTACATTACCTATTGGAAAACACAAACACAAGCACTAAGCAAAATGCAGTGCTATTTGGCCCTAAATCGACAGTACACCATGGCAAACTATCTGACCATGGTGACTGATCAAAACCTAGACACAGGAAAACCTGGCTCCCTGTAGAGGAAAGGCTGTGCAACCACTGCACCACAGCAGAACCAGAGACAGAGCTGAATTTCCTGACAAAATGTAAAAAATATAAAACTATCAGAGAGAGAGTCACTTCCCCAAATTCAAACAAGTAGTCCGGGGCTTTGAGGACCTCTCTGAAATAGAAAGGCTGCTAATCCTTTTGGGGGAAGACATGGACAGCTGTGCGCTGGCAGCATGCTATGTTGTTGCCTGCCACAAGTTGAGGGACAGTGCCTGACATATTTAATGCCTTTTTTTCCTTTGTTGTTATTTTGTTCTCTGATGTAATTATACAAAAAAATGTATGATACTTTGGCAATATGTACATTGTTGCGTCATGCCAATAAAGTGAATTGAATTGAAATTGAGAGGAAGAGAGACACACACACAGACAGACAGAGAGAGAGTGAGCGAGAGCGAGAGAGAGAGCGACAAAGTGAGATAGCGATGAGAGAGAGAACATAAAGAATTAAAAAGAGTGAAAAGAAGAGGGTGAAACAGAGACAGAGGGTGGAGAGGAGAGAGGCTGGCCTGCCCAGGGGCTGTGCTACACACAGTCTAGCTGGCTGGCAAGGGTCTCTGAAGGTCGTTTTGCATGTTAGCATACAGACAAGATGAGACTCAGAGAAAACACTCATTAAAATGGGCCCAGCAACACAGCCTCGCTAATTAACTACCGCCATCATCCAGCCCACCAGTCGTGTGTCGCCTGTCCCACTCCAACCCTCACCTGTCCCCATCCGACAGATCTGGGACCCCCACCAGAACCAAACAGGGCCGGAGGAGAGTGGGGTGCAGGGTGCTTAAAAGGGGTTAGTTTCCAGAGTACTTTGTAGCTAATGCGGTCCTTTATGTCGTCTCGACACTCATAAGAACAGCAAAGTGCTTCTTTTGACTAGTGGTGTAAAGTACTTAAGTAAAAATACTTTAAAGTACTACTTTGGGGTATCTATACTTTACTATTCATTTAAAAAAAGTATAAAAGTATAACTTTTACTTTACTACATTCCTAAACAAAATAATTTACTTTTTACTCCATACATTTTCCCTGACACCCAAAAATAAAATGTTGAATGCTTGGCTGGACAGGAAAATGGTCCAATTCACACACTTATCAAGAGAACATCACTGGTCATCCTGACTGCCTCTGATCTGGCGGACTCACTAAACACAAATGCTTTGTTTGCAAATGATTTCTTAACGTTGGTGTGCCTCTAGCTTTCTGTAAAAAAAAAAACAAGAAAATCATGCTGTCTGGTTTGCCTAATATAAGGAATATGAAATGATTCATACTTACTAACTCTTACCCAGGGAGGTGAACAGAAGTCAGGTCAGGGTATTATTTTTTTTATTTAACCTATATTTAACTAGGCAAGTCAATTAAGAACAAATTCTTATTTACAATGACAGCCTAGGAACAGTGGGTTAACTGCCTTGTTCAGGGGCAGAACAACTGATTTTTACCTTGCCAACTTGGGGATTCGATCCAGCAACCTTTCGGGTTACGGGCCCAACGCTCTAACCACTCGACTACCTGCCTGACTGCTGATGTTGTTGACAAATAACATAAAACGTGGCATCATGGGGGCAAAACAGATTGATCCGCGTTAGAAGCAGCAGCATAGCTTTGCTGTCAGTTGTTTATATTTGTGTAAGGATGGCATGGCACGACCCAGGGTGCCAATGAGGTCCACCGTGACTCAATCCGCCTGGCCCACACAGCCTTCAGTATTAGAACAAAGAAACTGAGGGAGAGACGGGGGCTGACTGTTTTTGGTTCTCCTTTCAAAGGAGCCTCTGAATCACTGCCGGTATTTCTGTAAATGTCAGAGGAGATGAAAGGAGAGAGAGAGAGAGAGAGAGGGTGTTTGTGTGTGAGGAGGGAGAGGAAGGGAGATAGAGAGGGGAGAGCGTGAGAGAGAGAGGAAGGGAGAAAGGACAGAGAAAGAGGAGAGTGATAATTTAGCGAGAGAGATAGATGGAGGTTACTGTCTGGTTGTTCACCTCACAGGGAGAGTCTGCTCAGCCAAGAGGGATCACGTCACCCCCAGCAGGTGTCTCACTGCGGGGGAGGAGGGGGAAGAGGAACCACACCCACACCAGGAGTCGGGATACCAAAGCACTCTTGGATATCCAAGTTGACTTATTTGTGTCACCGCACTCCTTGCGCCGATGTTCCAGTCTCGTTCGCTCCACTCTCGACAGAGAGACAGTGTCTTGGGAGAGCTCCTCCTCTATCCCTCCTCCCCCTGTATGTCTGTCCACCCAACCAAGAAGGCCCAGCCCTGAGCGACAGCAGTGGAGGATGAGCCAAGATGAGATAGGAGGAGAGGAGGAGCCAGGAGGCAAGGAAGACGCAGGCCATGTGATGCACTCCTTGAAACATGCCCACAAACATAGGCTACACACACACGCAAGCACGCACATCTCCATACACACTTGCATACACAAAAATACCCACCCACCAAACCGGCAGTATAGAAAAACTCAAACATTCAGACACAGGCAAAGCACACTGAAGGAGATTCCGAAAGGCCCATTCATATATTCCCTCAGAGGAGTATGGGAGAACAGTACATCGGCTGGCCTGGCCAGGGAGTGATATTATAATGGATGAAGCACTTCCCACTGATTCATGAGCAGTACACAAATTAGTCCTCCTCATTAGCTAGCTGTTCTGTCATTACCACGGAGACCTGCCCTCCGGGACCACAGCGGGCAGATGCCAAAATCCCAAATCGTCCCCTAAACCCTACACCCTATTCACTTGTGGAGATCTGAGAGGATTGGATTGGTATAAGCAACATGGGGAAACTAGCCTATCAGAGGGCAATGTGCAGACAGAGTTTATGGGATGATTTGGGTTTGGGCAACAGCTCGTAGGGTGGGAAAGGGGGAGTGGGGGGAGGTGCCCCAGGAGAAGAGATGGGGAAACAGCCCAGTGTTTAAGCGCGTGGGGACAGTAAGCGAAAGGTCGCTGGTTCAAATCCCCAAGCCGACTGGGTGAAATATCTGTCCATGTGCCCTTGAGCAAGGCACTTAACTCAAATTGCTCATGTAAGTCACTCTGGATAAGAGCATCTACAATTTTTTTAAACTGGTTGGGGGAAGGTAAAATGGAGAACAGAGGGGGGAGTACGGGAATGTGACACAGATACAGCTGGTTGAGGGGGAGAAAGGGGAAGGTGACAGAGAGGGTAATGGGTGCAGGAGTGACCCAGCGTTGGGGACATGTGTTCAGGGACAGCCACTTCAGGCTACGTCAGCACAACACTAGAGGACAGAGCACTAGAAACCCTCTACGCCACGGTCGACTGCTGCCTCTGGGTTCAGACTCTTTCACACCGCTCACTCCCCTCTTTCTTGTGTTCTCTCCCTCTCAATCTCTTTCTGTCCCTGCCTGTCTATTTCTCCTCTCCCCCCCACCACCCATCTTCCCTTTCTTTAAAAGAAGGCTCCTGGTAAAAGGAAGGCTATTGTGTGAGTGAGTGAGCTGTATAGAAAATGTATAAAACCTTAGCTGAGCCAGCGGGACAAAAGGCACCCTATTCCCTAAGGGCCCTGGTCAAAAGTAGTGTACTATAAAGGGCCTACGGTGCCTTTTAGGACACATACCGTGTGTTAAGTGTGTAAATGATTCAGACACAGCCAGAGCAGTACTGTGTGTGTGTGTGAGTGTGAGTGTGTGTACAGTGGGGAGAACAAGTATTTGATACACTGCCGATTTTGCAGGTTTTCCCACTTACAAAGAATGTAGAAGTCTGTAATTTTTATCATAGGTACTCTTCAACTGTGAGTGACGGAATCTAAAACAAAAATCCAGAAAATCACATTGTATGATTTTTAAGTAATTAATTTGCATTTTATTGCATGACATAAGTATTTGATACATCAGAAAAGCAGAACTTAATATTTGGTACAGAAACCTTTGTTTGCAATTACAGAGATCATACGTTTCCTGTAGTTCTTGACCAGGTTTGCACACACTGCAGCAGGGGTTTTGGCCCACTCCTCCATACAGACCTTCTCCAGATCCTTCAGGTTTCGGGGCTGTCGCTGGCCAATACGGACTTTCAGCTCCCTCCAAAGATTTTCTATTGGGTTCAGGTCTGGAGACTGGCTAGGCCACTCCAGGACCTTGAGATGCTTCTTACGGAGCCACTCCTTAGTTGCCCTGGCTGTGTGTTTCGGGTCGTTGTCATGCTGGAAGACCCAGCCACGACCCATCTTCAATGCCCTTACTGAGGGAAGGAGGTTGTTGGCCAAGATCTCGCGATACATGGCCCCATCCATCCTCCCCTCAATACGGTGCAGTTGTCCTGTCCCCTTTGCAGAAAAGCATCCCCAAAGAATGATGTTTCCACCTCCATGCTTCACGGTTGGGATGGTGTTCTTGGGGTTGTACTCATCCTTCTTCCTCCAAACACGGCGAGTGGAGTTTAGACCAAAAAGCTATATTTTTGTCTCATCAGACCACATGACCTTCTCCCATTCCTCCTCTGGATCATCCAGATGGCCATTGGCAAACTTCAGACAGGCCTGGACATGCGCTGGCTTGAGCAGGGGGACCTTGCGTGCGCTGCAGGATTTTAATCCATGACGGCGTAGTGTGTTACTAATGGTTTTCTTTGAAACTGTGGTCCCAGCTCTCTTCAGCTCATTGACCAGGTCCTGCCGTGTAGTTCTGGGCTGATCCCTCACCTTCCTCATGATCATTGATGTCTCACGAGGTGAGATCTTGCATGGTGCCCCAGACCGAGGGAGATTGACCGTCATCTTGAACTTCTTCCATTTTCTAATAATTGCGCCAACAGTTGTTGCCTTCTCACCAAGCTGCTTGCCTATTGTCCTGTAGCCCATCCCAGCCTTGTGCAGGTCTACAATTTTATCTCTTATGTCCTTACACAGCTCTCTGGTCTTGGCCATTGTGGAGAGGTTGGAGTCTGTTTGATTGAGTGTGTGGACAGGTGTCTTTTATACAGGTAACGAGTTCAAACAGGTGCAGTTAATACAGGTAATGAGTGGAGAACAGGAGGGCTTCTTAAATCAAAACTAACAGGTCTGTGAGAGCCGGAATTCTTACTGGTTGGTAGGTGATCAAATACTTATGTCATGCAATAAAATGCAAATTAATTATTTAAAAATCATACAATGTGATTTTCTGGATTTTTGTTTTAGATTCCGTCTCTCACAGTTGAAGTGTACCTGTGATAAAAATTACAGACCTCTACATGCTTTGTAAGTAGGAAAACCTGCAAAATTGGCAGTGTATCAAATACTTGTTCTCCCCACTGTATGTATGTATGTATGATTGCATGCATGTATGGGAGGGCGAGGCATGACATTTTTTGCATTACCTCAGAGAGAGAGAGAGAGAGAGAGAGAGAGAGAGAGAGAGAGAGAGAGAGAGAGAGAGAGAGAGAGAGAGAGAGAGAGAGAAACGGAGCAGAGCAGGCAGCAGCACTTTGAGAGCGTAGCTGATCTGCCCTGAACAGGGTTAGAGTTTAACCTCCCATGATGCATTGATCTGTGGGGGTGTGGGGGGATGGACTAACGAAGCGTGACACAGGAGTGCCCGCGTGTGTGTGTGGGGTCTCTCTGGACTCAGTGGGGAGTGGAGAGGGTTACAGGCCGTATCGGTGTGGTGCAGTGAGGCAGGCCTGCACACGTAGTTTGAATGTTTAAACAGCTGTAACATACATCCATGAAATGTACATCCCATATAACCACCATTCACCCACCAACATCCAGCTGACCCTGTGCTTCCAACCCCTCGGGTGAGTGTCTTAGGGTGTTGGACACATTTCCGTGGACTGTAAGGAAAATGGATGAATAAAGTATTCTTCTTGGTTCCTCCAATACTCACATGCAACGTGTGTGTGTGTGTGTGTGTGTGTGTGTGTGTGTGTGTGTGTGTGTGAGTCACTCACCTGCACTGTTGAAGCCACAGCCCAGGAAGAATCCCCTGACCTCTGGAGCCTCACCCATCAGGGGCTTGTGGTCCGCTGTGAATGATTCTGGGTAAAAAACATACACATAGTATTAAGGGACCATTCCATCCATTCTGAAACACCACCAGAGCCATGTACAGTATAGAAATATATCTATGGCTCTGGTCACCACTATGTGAATATCTACAGTCAGTAGAGTCTAATCCATTCACAATACTGAAGACAAGGCATTTTTCATCTAATTACCATTAAGCATTACCGCCCTCCAACCCCCAAATACACTCAAAAGTTTGGGGTCACTTAGACATTTGATTTGACACTGGCCTTCTTTAGACTAGTTGAGTATCTGGAGCATCAGCATTTGAAGGGTTTTCTAATGATAAATTAGCCTTTTAAATGGGCCTCTGTACGCCTATGTAGATATTCCATTAAAAATCAGCTGTTTCCAGCTGCAATATTAATCTACAACATTAACAAATGTCTACACTGTATTTCTGATCAATTTGATGTTATTTTAAATGAACAAAAAATTTGCTTTTCTTTCAAAAACAAGGACATTTCTAAGTGACCCCAAACTTTTGAACGGCAGTGTAAGTCTTGTTCACTCTTTGTTAGTTGAGCCAAACGCTACTCTACTATGACCTCCATCTTACCACACAGACCGACGTAATCAAGAGAGACCATTAACAGGGAAAGGAAAGAGAGAGGAGTGGCAGATGGTGGATTTGAACACACCTTTGCCATTATTCCACATGAGGGATAATTACTGCAGTATGAGAGCACCCAGAGCTCTCCTCTCCAATAAGTAGTGAGTCTCACAGAACAAAACAGGGCAGAATAGCATCGCAGCTTATGCACAGCTCCTCAAACTAAGGTACCTTATGGCCAATCCGTGACCTTGCCACTCATTGCTCTACTAGTCCTTTTCAGGCTTTCACCCAAGGTCAGATTTCACTGGGACCCTTAGTAAAAAAAAACACACCCATATACTGGTTGTAAAATTAAGTCACCACTAAGAAACAAACACCCAGAAATAACAGGCTTTTGTTTGTTTTGTAGTGGTGAGATACACAACCCTCTCACTTGGGAGTTAGCAGCCACGCTGGCTTAAAAAAAACAACATACATACATTTGCGTTTTGTACATATATTACCAAAAGGTTGGACACACCTACTCATTCCCGGGTATCTTTATTTTTACTATTTTCTACATTCTAGAGTAACAGTAAAGATGTCAAAACTATGAATTAACACATATGGAATCATGTAGTAACCAAAAATGTGTTAAACAAATCAAAATATATTTTATATTTGAGATTCTTCAAAGTAGCCACCCTTTGCCTTGATGACAGCTTTCCACATTCTTGGCATTCTCTCAACCAGCTTCATGAGGTAGTCACCTGGAATGCATTTCAATTAACAGGTGTGCCTTGTTAAAAGTTAATTTGTAGAATTTCTTTCCTTCTTAATGCGTTTGAGCCAATCAATTGTGTTGTGACAAGGTATGGGTAGTATACAGAAGATAGCCCTATTTGGTAAAAGACCAAGTCCATATTATGGCAAGATCAGCTCAAATAAGCAAAGAGAAACAACAGTCCATCATTACTTTAACACATGAAGGCCAGTCAATCTGGAAAATTTAAAAGAACTTTGAAAGTTTCTTGAAGTGCAGTCGCAAAAACCATCAAGCTCTATGATGAAACTGGCTCGAAAATCTTTATGAAAATTGCTTGAAAAGAAACCACTACTAAAGACTAAAGAACACCAATAAGAAGAAGAGACTTGCTTGGGCCAAGAAACACGAGCAATGGACATTAGACCGGTGGAAATCTGTCCTTTGGTCTGATGAGTCCAAATTTGTGAGTTTTGGTTCCAACCGCCCTGTCTTTGTGAACGGATGATCTCCGCATGTGTGGTTCCCATCGTGAAGCATGGAGGGGTAGTGATGGTGTGGGGTTGCTTTGCTGGTGACACGGTCTGTCATTTATTTAGAACTCAAGGCACACTTAACCAGCATGACAGAACAATGACCCAACACACCTCCAGGCTGTTTAAGGGCTATTTTACAAAGAAGGAGAGTGATTGAGTGCATGGCCTCCACAATCACCCGACCTCAACCCGACTGAGATGGTTTGGGATGAGTTGGACCGCAGAGTGAAGGAAAAGCAGCCAACAAATGCTTAGCATATGTGGGAACTCCTTCAAGACTGTTGGAAAAGCATTCCAGGTGAAGCTGGTTGAGAGAATGCCAAGAGTGTGCAAAGCTGTCATCAAGGCAAAGGGTGGCGACGTTGAAGAATCTAAAATATGTTTTGATTTATAAAAAAAAAAAAATGGGTTACTACATGATTCCATGTGTTATTTCATAAAAACACACAAACGTTTACTACATACAAGCGTATTAAAATGGCCACACGCACACACACTCACAAACTCAGTCATGCAGTCTAAAGGCAGAGGTCCAGAAGGATTGCACACAAGGAGTGCACATTAATACATACTGGGAGTAAACGTTTAAAAGTTAAAAACGTTTAAAGGGATACTTCAGGATTTTGGCAATGAGGCCATTTATCTACTTCCCCGGAGTCAGACAGACTCGTGGATACAATTTTTAAGTCTGTGTCCAGTATAAAGTAATTTAGAGGTTGTTTCGCAAACCAATGCTACCTAGTATTAGCGCAATGACTGGAAGGTCTATGGGTATCTGCTAGCATCCTCTCATCATGTCAATTTTTTGTGAGTAAGGACCAGACAGATGAAAGTTAACAAACCAGCATGATTCTAACAGATGCTGATTAAACACTGGTCAGGTTCAATTAAATCCCACCACTGACTGATAGACAGAAGGCTGGAGCGACAGAGAAAAAGAGAGACAGAGAAAGTGGGACAAAGAGTGAGACAAAGCGAGTGAGACGGAGAGAGAGGCAGACAGACCATCCAGACAACACGGGACTTGTGTGAGTGAGCACACCCGGAGATACGGTCTACCACTAGTGTGAGACCACAAGACAACCAGGTAGTCTTCCACCAGTCTCTTACCGCTCTTCCCCAGAGAGAAAGTCACACAGCGTTTCACACCTGTCAGCTCTCATATCAGAGAGTTGAGTGACTATATTCCCTGGATTCAGAGTCCATAGACTCGAGCCTCTCACAGGCAATGGGCCTTGACCAGTGATATCCTCCAGTCTCAGAGACACCAACCTCAGTCAGTTCAGACACAAAGTTTGTCCCAAGTCACCAGACTAGGGTCAAAGTTCAACACTGATCCAATATGACAGAGGGGAACTTTTGGGGTTAGCTGCCACAGCACAGAATGAATGGACACAGATAAAGCATATATCTGTGGAGGACTGTAATTATGTGTGAAAGAATGTTGTACAGCAAAGAATTGTTTGTCTTTTAAGAGTGTCTGAATTTTAATAAGGTGCCTTCAGAACGTATTCATACCCCTTGACTTACTGCACATGTTGTGTTACAGCCTGAATTCCACATTTATTATATTGAAAATGAAATCGTTTACATAAATATTCACACCCCTGAGTAAATACATGTTATAATCACCTTTGGCAGTGATTACAGCCGAGTCTTTCTGGGTAAGTCTCTAAGAGCTTTGCAAACCTGGATTGTACAATATTTTGTTATGATTATTTTAGAAATTCCTTAAAGCTCGGTCAAGTTGGTTGCCAATTATTGCTAGACAGCCTTTTTCAAGTCCATAGATTTCAATCAAAACTGTAACTAGGCCACTCAGCAACATTCAATGTCGTCTTGGTAAGCAACTCCAGTGGATACGGAAAGTATACAAACCTTCACTTTTTCATTTTGTTATGTTACAGCCTTATTCTAACATTGATTAAATAGTTATTTTCCTTCATCAAATCTATACACAACCATTAATGACAGTGCAAAAACATGTTTTTAGATTATTTTTCAAATGTATAAAAAAAAAAAGAACTGAAATATCACAGTTAATAAGTCTGGAGTGCAAAAAAGCTATAAAAAGACATTGCATAGTATGGGTGGATGGCTGAATATGTAAACTATACATTGTTACGGTGAAAAAGAAATTGATAAAAATATTGCAAGTTGATATAGATAAATAAAGAGTATCTGCATGGTTAACTATACAGGTCGATGGCAGAGAAATACTAAAATAGCTAAATAGTATGATATAAGTGAGGGTAATAATACTTTACTTAATATACAGTCTGGTTAAATGAACAGGTAAGTGAATATTTGCATGGTTACATTAACTGTACAGGTAAATGACAGGAAGAGATACTTAAATAGCTAAATGTGTGTATGATATAATTTAGGGTAATAATACTAATTCCCTTAACAGGATTTAATTACAGATAAATGCACGTATTGCACATTCAATATACTAAAAGCAATGAAAAAAGATACAACTGGCAGGATACTAATATGCATTCCTGAGAGAATGACTACGTAAGTTCAGTCCAAGAATTACTTACAATATTGCACGTGATATGATATAACAACTGTACATGAATATACAGACCTGAATGAATAAATAAGTCCTGAGTGAATGAGTGATTACAGACCAGAGTTACTCACGGATGGATACATAATTGTTAAACTAGGTCCTAACATCCCAACAGTTCCAGGTCTATGTTGCCAACGGCACGGCACCCCGGTGAGGCATTAAATAGTCTAATAGCCACCGGCAGGAAGGATCTCCTGTAGCGCTCTCTGGCACACCGTGGTGGGATCAGTCTGTGACTGAAGGTGCTCCTTGCAAACCACTGCAAAAAAGATGGCACTGGCCACCGCAGACTGGTAGAAGGTATGCAGTAGTTCACTGCACACGTTGAAGGACCTGAGCCTCCTCAGGAAGTAGAGTCTGCTCTGGCCCTTTTTGTACAGAGCCCCGGTGTTACCAGCCCATTCCAGCCTGTTGTCCATATGGACTCCCAGGAACTTGTATGACCCAACCATTTCCACATCCATCCCCTGTATAGGGACTGCAGTCAGTTGGGCCTTGGTTCTCCTGAAGTCCACCACCATCTCCTTTGTTTTGCTGATGTTGACCTCCTGCCCACCCCTGATGCACCCTACAATTGCGGAGTCATCCGAGAAGTTCTGTAGGTGACATGTTTCAGAGTTCGATCTGAAGACTGAGGTGTAGAGGGTGAACAGGAAGGGGGACAGGACCGTTCCCTGGGGGGCCCCTGTGTTGCTCACTGCCCATTCTGACACACAGCTCTGTAATCGCACAAATTGTGGCCTACCAGTCAGGTAGTCCGTGACCTAGACTAAGGGTGCTTCCACTTTCATCCTCTACATCTTCTCACCCGGTAGCAGGGGCTGAATGGTGTTGAAGGCACTGGAGAAGTAAAAAAAAACACAACCCTCACATTGCAACCTGCGTTGTCAAGGTGAGAGTAGGCCCTCTGCAGAAGGTAACAGATTATTGCATCATCCACCCGATGTTGCGCTGATATGAGAACTACAGGGGGTCCAGTGATGTACACACCAGGGGTCCAAGTATTCAGACCATTTACTCAGTCAAGGGGTGTGAATACTTTCTGAAGGCACTGTAAATTACTGACTGAGGGAGTGATTATGGGAGTGGGAACCATATCAGAGTGTATGTGTGTGTGTGTGTGTGTGTACACAGTACTGTATGTCCCTACCTGGTCCACAGACAGTGGATTTGATGCCAGTCTGCTCCAGAGCAGGGACTCTGTTGATAGCTCCCTCTATGTGCTGCATGAAAACATCCCAGTCCAGGTCAAACAGGCTGAAGGCAAACTTATCAGATACCTGCAACACAAAAGAACCAAAACGTATTAGACACCTGCAACACAAGGACAACAACCTAAACAGTGTTTACTCAACCAAACTTATCAGACACCTGCAACTAGTGCTGAGCGATTAGCCAACAATTTGGTTATTTTTAGTTTTTTTAACTACTAATTGACCGACGCCATTTAGTTTTTTTCCCTCCTTGAGCTAAATGCATAATTTCTATAAGAAGCATGGAGCAGCTCACTTAAGAACGACATTGGTAGCCAGTAGGGAAGGTAGGAAAGACGTTTCAACTTATATTTACCAGTAAATGCTAACTAAGGCAACAATGGGTATGTAAATCAGGTATTGAAAAAGTTGATATCATGGGGATTTGTAAAATTCAGGAGAGCATTTGTTTGCAAACTCTGCTCTCACATGTAGTACACTGTAGAGTAGTACAGAAACACCCTAGCCAAACGGTCTCCTGTGCAATTACAGTGGGAAGAACAAGTATTTGATAACTGCCGATTTTGCAGGTTTTCCTACTTACAACGCATGTAGAGGTCTGTAATTTTTATCATAGGTACACTTCAACTGTGAGAGACGGAATCTAAAACAAAAATCCAGAAAATCACATTGTATGATTTTTAAATAATTAATTTGCATTTTATTGCATGACATAAGTATTTGATCACCTACCAACCAGTAAGACCTGTTAGTTTTTCTTCAAGAAGCCCTCCTGTTCTCCACTCATTACCTGTATTAACTTCACCTGTTTGAACTCGTCACCTGTATAAAAGACACCTGTCCACACACTCAATCAAACAGACTCCAACCTCTCCACAATGGCCAAGACCAGAGATCTGTGTAAGGACATCAGGGATAAAATTGTAGACCTGCACAAGGCTGGGATGGGCTACAGGACAATAGGCAAGCAGCTTGGTGAGAAGGCAACAACTGTTGGCGCAATTATTAGAAAATGGAAGAAGTTCAAGATGACGGTCAATCTCCCTCGGTCTGGGGCACCATGCAAGATCTCACCTCGTGGGGCATCAATGATCATGAGGAAGGTGAGGGATCAGCCCAGAACTACACGACAGGACCTGGTCAATGAGCTGAAGAGAGCTGGGACCACAGTCTCAAAGAAAACCATTAGTAACACACTACGCCGTCATGGATTAAAATCCTGCAGCGCACGCAAGGTCCCCCTGCTCAAGCCAGCGCATGTCCAGGCCCGTCTGAAGTTTGCCAATGACCATCTGGATGATCCAGAGGAGGAATGGGAGAAGGTCATGTGGTCTGATGAGACAAAAATAGAGCTTTTTGGTCTAAACTCCACTTGCCGTGTTTGGAGGAAGAAGAAGGATGAGTACAACCCCAAGAACACCATCCCAACCGTGAAGCATGGAGGTGGAAACATCATTCTTTGGGGATGCTTTTCTGCAAAGGGGACAGGACGACTGCACCGTATTGAGGGGAGGATGGATGGGGCCATGTATCGCGAGATCTTGGCCAACAACCTCCTTCCCTCAGTAAGAGCATTGAAGATGGGTCGTGGCTGGGTCTTCCAGCATGACAACGACCAGAAACACACAGCCAGGGCAACTAAGGAGTGGCTCCGTAAGAAGCATCTCAAGGTCCTGGAGTGGCCTAGCTAGTCTCCAGACCTGAACCCAATAGAAAATCTTTGGAGGGAGCTGAAAATCCGTATTAACCAGCGACAGCCCCGAAACCTGAAGGATCTGGAGAAGGTCTGTATGTAGGAGTGGGCCAAAATCCCTGCTGCAGTGTGTGCAAATCTGGTCAAGAACTACAGGAAACGTATGATCTCTGTAATTGCAAACAAAGGTTTCTGTACCAAATATTAAGTTCTGCTTTTCTGATGTATCAAATACTTATGTCATGCAATAAAATGCAAATTAATTACTTAAAAATCATACAATGTGATTTTCTGGATTTTTGTTTTAGTCACTCACAGTTGAAGAGTACCTATGATAAAAATTACAGACTTCTACATGCTTTGTAAGTGGGAAAACCTGCAAAATCGGCAGTGTATCAAATACTTGTTCTCCCCACTGTAAATGTAGAACTACACCCTCCCAAAAATATATATTTTCGATTTTTTACATACTTCAAAATGGTCTCCTGATGTGGTTTAAGTATTGTTGTGGACATAATAAAAAATAAAAAAGAGTATATATAAAAAGTGTGATTTTGAGAGTGAAAACCAAAACAATCATAGATGTTTTTCCACACAGGGTGCCTTTCCTTCGCAAGGGCTGGCTGTTTGGGAATTTGAGTATACCCACTTCTCCAGGCACCACTACATCACTGCTTGGAATTAAATAATAACGTCATCAAATAAATAAAAAGTTATACACAACAACTGAAATATTATATTAAAGTAATGTGAATAAATAAAGCTTAATAACTGATAAGCTGTAATGGTCAGTCACTCACCATCATCGGGCTTTTATTTATTGTTAGAGCATTCAACCAACAATGCATTTATAAAAAAATATATATAAAAACACAACTATTTTCAAAAACTACTGAACCAACCTCAAAAAGCACTAAATCTCTCAGCACTACCTGCAACCAGTGTTACTGTTAACACCAATGCTGCTCTGCACTTTCAAAAGACTTTCGCAAACATTTAGTACACATAGGTGCAGTTATGGAAGCGCACACACACACCGTTCATCCAATCTTTCAGATGTCACACAAACAGACAGAGAGAGATGATGCAGACTACTCAGCAGGGAAATGCTGAACACATGAAACAGTGTGACTATGCCACAGTGGATGGACTGATGCTCTAAAAGAGAAGAAAGACAGGGATTAATTTTTATTTTTTTTAAAGGGGTGTGTGTGTGTGTGTGTGTGTGTGTGTGTGTGTGTGTGTGTGTGTGTGTGTGTGACTGAAGCACATTTAGTACAGTACCTCCAGACTGAACAAGAACACACCAATGAGGAGGGCATAAACACCAGATTCAACTTTGAACTCGTGAGGAGGGCATATTGACATTGAGTCTGTCAGAGCCAGTTTGCACCGACAGAACATGACACACACTCCAGCTAGACCAGCACATGCACACACAAACAAACAAACACACACATTCTCAGATCTCAATCTGCATACCCCCTAGCTAAAAGTGAGCGAGCGAGAGAGAGATAATGAGAGCGCAGTACAAGGAAAAGGGAGCCACAGACACTCAGCGGCTGGTGAAGTAATGAGTGTGCGTGTGTATCCTGCTGGATCTTCTCCTCAGGCTGTGTGAGTAGGGAGCGGATACAACAATCCACTGACACACCAGAGGAACAGAGCATGCAATTAACTGGCCTGTGAAAGTGAGACATAGACAAGCAGCATGCCTCTCTGCAAGCTGCACTGCACCTCACTTACAACACACACTACCACACACACCCACAAACACAGAGAGATACTCAATACAAGCGGACACCCACACAAACACAGATACACGCCACATGCATAAACAAAGATTATCACAGACAGAGGTCAAATACTGTATACACAGTCACTCACACAAGCACCTGTCTAGTATACAACACCAAGTACCATACAAATCAATACACACAAACCACAGGAGGCTGCTGAGTGGCTGCTCATAATAATGGCTGGAATGTAGCAAATGGAATGGCAAACACCTGGAAAGCATGTGTTTGATACCATTCCACCCATTACGCTCATTACCACAAACCCGTTGTCCCCAATTAAGGTGCCACCAACCTCCTGTGTCACAAACACAATGGCATCTTGTTCACAATATGTCACAGTGAGAACCCCCACACACACACACACACACACACACACACACACACGTTACCTTGTCCCAGAAGACAGGGTTCTGTTCGTAACCCCCCACGGAGAGGGCATCGCCTTGGAGACGAAGGTAGACAGATGCATCATGGTCCCTCACATTGGGCATGTTCTAGAAGAGTAGCGGGAGAGAGACATTCTTTAGATCTACAAACTGTATCATCCTAACAGATCACAATAACTTTATTTTTCCTGTGAGGGAAAAAATGAAACCAACAAAAATAAACAAATAAACAAACACAGTAGAACTAGCCTGTTGGCATACTTGGGTTTCACATATAACACTCAACAATACAAAAAGGACAGGATGACATGTCATAGCCATGAGTAACAGCCTAGAAGCAGGACTCCCCCAGTAGATCAGCAATCATCAAGCTCCTAAACAGAGTTCTGGGCAGTCTTGTAGTTGTAGTCACGTCTCATCAGACTTGCCCAATAATAGTTGACCAGCAGCAAAGAGGAGCAGCGGCATGCCTGTCAATGTAGGCACCAGCCGCACTCCGTCCTCCTCCCCTGTACTGATTATGGTCTAGAAATTGTCGTCATTGTCCATCTCGACGACAGAAGTAGCTAGCTAGCCTCTCTATCCCACCCCATACTGAACCAATCAGCCTATACAATAGAGAACAGTCATCAGAAATCAGTTGATATGAATCAGACGGAAGGTCACTACTGCCCCACAAGTAGGGCAGAAGGTTCAAAATCACTAGCTGAATATTTTTTTAACTAGGCAAGTCAGTTAAGAGCAATTTCTTATTTACAATGACAGCCTAGGAACAGTGGGGTAACTGCCTTGTTCAGGGGCAGAACGACTGATTTTTACCTTGTCTGCTCGGGGATTCGATACAACAACCTTCCGGTTACGGGCCCAACGCTCTAACCACTCAGCTACCTGCCACCCCTCCTAGTGGCAGTTTTGTCTCCATGGATACCGGGGCAAAACATACTAGTATGCCCAGCTGAGTTGCAGATCGCTCAAGCTAACTGTGTGACTGAATACCAGTTGAATCATTTTCAATACATTTTTCCTCCACATCTACTTTGAACTCCCAGTGAACAAACCATTGCAGCACATTTTTGCAAAAGCATTGACCTTTGTGGGACTATTTTGTCCCAATGTGTTCCAGTCCTGTTGAAACAATATGGATAACAAACAAAATAAAACATTTGGTTTTCTCTTCGCTGACTAAAGCTTCACGTGATAGACTGGTGTGTGTAGAACAGATCAATAGGAGGCACACACGCCATTTTCCAGTCTGCAATAGATTGAGGTGTTTGACCTGACAGGTTACGTAACCACTAGACCTCTGTGTCTGTAAAACCAGTGTGGGTGCGTGTATCAGTGCAGATTCACAGGTTTGGTTGTATTTTTGCAACGTGCCGTGTAATGTTTGCTCTACGTTGCATAAAGCAGCAGGAGTAGGGCTTTTCATTGTATGTCTCAGCCCCCAGTAACAGACAGTTTCTAAACCTAGAGGACAAACATTGCGATACAGACAAGACCGGGGTTTGGGAAATGAGAGATATGAAAAATTCTTCCTACACTACATGAATAACATATTTTTGCCGTCCCAGACACATTTTTGTTATCAGGGTGAAATCCTATGAACTTGGGATAGGATCAGTATGTCGGGACTCGCGTTGTTTGAGCGAGTCAAAGGAGGCACTGATGATGGCTGTTCCGTTCTCCATTTTCTGGTCATGTAGTATGAGCAGTGCTACGACGCGATTGGGAGGGACTACTGTCAATATCCAATGGACACAGCATGTGAGACAAAAACAATAAATTGTAGCCACGTTTTGCACCGGGTGAAAATTGGTTGCATTCGGGGCGTGAGCCAGGTTCCCCGTTCAAAACTCATGGCGAAGTCGGCTCAAAAACAAAACATAATTAATTAAGTAATGAGTAGGATTCTGTGTTTTCACATGAAAAAGCAGTGGTATAAAATACTTGGGTATCTGTACTTTACTTTTAAAGTACAGTTCACTACATTCCTAATGAAAATAATGTACTTTTTACTCCATACATTTTCCCTGAAACCCAAAAGTACTTCTTACATTTTGACAGGAAAGTCAATCAGCTGTGCGATTAACTTTGGTTCCCTCTACAGCCTGGGCATTTTCAGCATCAGCACCAGTCTATCTGGACTGTCTATGTGTGTAGACATTTGAATGTTAAAATCTTACCATCAAAATATTCATTTTCTGCACTTTCTTGAGGCAAAATCATCAATGATGTCACCATAGGACATGTGTTTCTCTACGTCATGATTTATGCTCATGATGGCCAGACCACTCAAACGTTCCTGTGACATGGAAGACCTCAGGTAGCTTTTGATGAGCGTTAATTTTGAAAAGCTCCTCTCTGTCGATGCTACCGTTACTGGTATGGTGACTGCAATTCTCCAGGTTCTCACAGAGAAAGGAAAGCAGCTCAAAAAAGCAGTCATCTTATCTGATGGCAGATCAGGTAAATTCTAAATTGCGTGTGCCAGATCCATTTCACTGATGTCAGTCATCTCTGAAGGTTAAAGTGTTTTCAACTTCCATGCAGTGAGACTTTAAAGATTCACTGGACATCTGAGAGGCAGTGCTGAAGTTCAGCAGCGCTCCATATTTGGTTTTCACCTGGATGAGTGTTTCAAATCTCTCATCCATGGATGTCACAGCAGAGTCGACCACAATGTTGAAGTTGTTGACTTCAAGGTTTTTCAGTGCATCAGTCACTGGTTCATCAGGAGCCTCATAGCTGAAATGCCTCTTGCTGTTTCTCAGTCTCTTCTCTTTCAGAACAGCCTCCACATTGATTTCTTCACAAATGCTTTTGGCTATTGTCTGGGCCTCAGAGAATCCAGTTTCCCGGTATGTAGTGAGGGAGACCTTTGCATTTGAGATTAAATTCACTGTGATATCCAACTGCATTGAGGCGGATTGGAGGAGTTTGTTCACCTTGTTTGTCATTGTCTGTATCACACCATACGACAGAGCAAATCATGAAGCTGTAGGACCCAACTTCCTCTGCAAGTGCTTGTGCCTCCACTCCACTCCATCTTTTCCCCATTTGACAGCGGTCTCTGTAATAAGCCTGAACGGAAACCTCTTCTAGACTAAGAAAAATCCAGTCCTGTTTGAACGGACCTCTAACTCACTAACTCATTCTTCATAAAATCTGTTAAAAGTCTGTTAAGACTGAGGGCCAATCTGCTGGGTCATTTGGTGGAGTAGCAACTGTTCTATTAGGGTCTGAGCTGCTTGTATCTGATGCTGGATGTACACCTCTGGTTGTGCTAGTACTGTCTGAGGCTGCCTCTACTTCACCTGGGTCTGTGTTAGTGCTTGCTGAAGACTGCTGTATTGGGTCTGTGTTAGTATTTGCTGAAGCCAAATGTACTGGGTCTGTGTTAGTACTGGCTTAGGCTGGATGTGGATCAAATGAGTCTGTGCTTGTACTGGCTGATGATCCAGCATCTCCTCTACTGACAAACAGCACCTGTAAATTATAGGTAACAATACTATTAATTTTATCAGCTGCATCAGGCCCATTCAAACTGGTTAGTCCAGATTTCCTTTTATACATTTTCAAATACAAAATACTATTTATACTATGGCTTGGCTGAATACTTGATGGTTATTATTTACTGAGAGATGTGAATCCATATTGCACAGTATGCCCAGCTAATCAACATTTTAAATTCAATATATAAATCAATAGTCAATCCATTTGCTTTCCATCTTGCATTAGTCCAGAGTTGCAACTAAACCTTGACTGAGAGACTAGATAATCATTGTCTTGTTTTAAAATTATGTGCGCCTATGAGAAGTGTCATCACGCCCATATATTGTGCACGCGCATATGAACGCATGTTCACGCGCAACGAGGTTATCTTTTCCGAGCTGCAGTTTATAAACACTGTTGCCCATTGGCGTTTATCAAACATAATATATTTTGTTTTTCACTTTCACCTTTTGTCAGGCACAAAGTCACAGAACACAGCCCTGGAAGTGGCTGGCAAGCAAACAAGACACAGACAGACCAGGAAATGCACTGACCAGCTAGGTTAGCAAGACAGACAGACTAGAGAGAGATGCACTGCAAGCTAGCACATCAACTTAACGTTACTGTTATTTGCTGACATCAAACTTGGAGAGGAGAGAACACAAGTTTACCTGATTGTTGTTCCCGCAATTTTTTTCCTCTCTCTTTTCATGAACCGAAAGATAGTTCCGCTTCATTCTCTCATCGAAGTTGTAAACATTGACACTCGCTTTGACACAAGGGGGAGGCAGGGCCCTTGCGTAATTTTTGGGGCCCTGTATAGGGCCGCCCGGCTCTGATACTTAAGGTCATTTTAGCAATTCCATTTACTTTTGATACTTAAGTATATTTAAAACCAAATACTTTTAGACTTTTCCTCAATTAGTATTTTACTGGGTGACTCACTTTTACTTGAGTCATTTTCTATCAAGGTATCTTTACTTTTACGACTTGAGTATTTTTTCCACCATTGTGCAAAAGGGATTACTTTTGATAAAAACGCTTTATTTTCCTTCCCATTGAAAACTAGTTTGAAAATTCCAAAATATATATTTCATTGAAAAAATGTTGCTGGACAATGCACCATGCTGTCGTGTTGACAACACGATCGATAGGCGCAGATTACAGTTTGATTTGAAAAGGACGATCCTCGCGCACTGCTTTTGCCCTTTCACGTCACGGGCCATAGACTAGTGCCCCACGGCTCAGCGTTACCGAATCCGCCCAATGATGGCGAAGAGGAAAGCAACAACACGCACAGAGGTCATGGTTAGACCGATTGGTGGAGCTGTGGAGATATTACCTCCGCGTCCTACCATGACAGAAACCAAATAGATAATTTCATATTAAGTTTATATTCTGCTTGCTGTTCAGCATTTGTTCTTATGACAACCGAGAAACGCAGGGCAGGATCAACTAGGAAATCATTGTTTAACGTCCCGGGGTTTAGGGTGGATGGAATGAAAGGTTTGGGACAAGGAAATCAGGAAATGTGAGCACGTCCAAGTTGTTAAGATTTTAGAAGTCATGTAGTGTATTGTCCAGCATTCGTTGTACATTTGTTGTAATTCCTTGCGAAACCCAGACAAAAAAAGACTCAAGATTTTGAATATTTATTTTAGGATTTACAATAAGTCCTTTGGTAGAAGACTTCAACACTTACAATGTGGAAAATAGTAAAAATAAAGAAAAATCCTTGAATGAGTAAGTGTGTCCAAACTTTTGACTGGTAATATATCTCTTAACACCATCAAGTTTTGATTTCTATTTGCCATATATTTTTCAACTGACACGTTAATTTGTCAAAAACAACTTTATATAGAAGGAGTGCCTTGGATTTGACGGCATATTTATTTAACCTTTATTTAACTAGGAAAGTCAGTTAAGAACAAATTCTTATTTACAATGGACTACCTACAGGGTCAAATTAGGGTTAAGTGCCTTGCTCAAAGACACAGACAGGTTTTTCCACCTTGTCGGCTCAGGTATTCGAACCAGCAACCTTTCAGTTACTGGCCCAACGCTCTAACCGCTAGGCTACCTGCCACCCATATACAGTGGGGAGAACAAGTATTTGATACACTGCCGATTTTGCAGGTTTTCCCACTTACAAAGCATGTAGAAGTTTGTAATTTTTATCATAGGTACTCTTCAACTGTGAGTGACGGAATCTAAAACAAAAATCCAGAAAATCACATTGTATGATTTTTAAGTAATTAATTTGCATTTTATTGCATGACATAAGTATTTGATACATCAGAAAAGCAGAACTTAATATTTGGTACAGAAACCTTTGTTTACAATTACAGAGATCATACGTTTCCTGTAGTTCTTGACGAGGTTTGCACACACTGCAGCAGGGATTTTGGCCCACTCCTCCATCCAGATCCTTCAGGTTTCGGGGCTGTCGCTGGGCAATACGGACTTTCAGCTCCCTCCAAAGATTTTCTATTGGGTTCAGGTGTGGAGACTGGCTAGGCCACTCCAGGACCTTGAGATGCTTCTTACGGAGCCACTCCTTAGTTGCCCTGGCTGTGTGTTTCGGGTCGTTGTCATGCTGGAAGACCCAGGTTGTTGGCCAAGATCTCGCGATACATGGCCCCATCCATCCTCCCCTCAATACGGTGCAGTCGTCCTGTCCCCTTTGCAGAAAAGCATCCCCAAAGAAAGATGTTTCCACATCCATGCTTCACGGTTGGGATGGTGTTCTTGGGGTTGTACTCATCCTTCTTCTTCCTCCAAACACGGCGAGTGGAGTTGAGACAAAAATAGAGCTTTTTGGTCTAATCAGACCACATGACCTTCTCCCATTCCTCCTCTGGATCATCCAGATGGTCATTGGCAAACTTCAGACGGGCCTGGACATGCGCTGGCTTGAGCAGGGGGACCTTGCGTGCGCTGCAGGATTTTAATCCATGACGGCGTAGTGTGTTACTAATGGTTTTCTTTGAGACTGTGGTCCCAGCTCTCTTCAGGTCATTGACCAGGTCCTGCCGTGTAGTTCTGGGCTGATCCCTCACCTTCCTCATGATCATTGATGCCCCACGAGATGAGATCTTGCATGGTGCCCCAGACCGAGGGAGATTGACCGTCATCTTGAACTTCTTCCATTTTCTAATAATTGCGCCAACAGTTGTTGCCTTCTCACCAAGCTGCTTGCCTATTGTCTGTAGCCCATCCCAGCCTTGTGCAGGTCTACAATTTTATCCCTGATGTCCTTACACAGCTCTCTGGTCTTGGCCATTGTGGAGAGGTTGGAGTCTGTTTGATTGAGTGTGTGGACAGGTGTCTTTAATACAGGTAACGAGTTCAAACAGGTGCAGTTAATACAGGTAATGAGTGGAGAACAGGAGGGCTTCTTAAAGAAAAACTAACAGGTCTGTGAGAGCCAGAATTCTTACTGGTTGGTAGGTGATCAAATACTTATGTCATGCAATAAAATGCAAATTAATTACTTAAAAAATCATACAATGTGATTTTCTAGATTTTTGTTTTAGATTCCGTCTCTCACAGTTGAAGTGTACCTATGATAAAAATTACAGACTTCTACATGCTTTGTAAGTGGGAAAACCTGCAAAATCGGCAGTGTATCAAATACTTGTTCTCCCCACTGTACATGCCCATTTCGACTCGACACGACCGTTAGACGCGATTACGTGTTTCTTCTCATGAGCTTGGCTAGCTAACGTGGCCATGACATTGCCTACAAGTGTGACCGGGGATTTCTATTTGAAAAGCAGTTTATAGGCATCTTCATACTAAACCAGCTTTCCCTCAGTCCTCTACACTGGAGAGAAAAAGGCAGACAGGGGCCTGCAGTGTCACAGTGCCCCCTGCTGTGGAGACCTGGTGGTGGGAGAGAGGAAAGGACTGGCTCCCACTATATGGCCAAGCTCCAAAGTCAAAATGCCTATATCGAAACAACTTCAGCAAACTAAAATAAGCTTTTTGGTCATCATTTAAGGTTAGGGTTAGGCATAAGGCTAGCAGTGTGGTTGAGGTTAGGGTTAGGTTTAACATCTGATTTTAAGAAGATAGATTGTAGAACTCCCAGCTTTGCGAGATAGTGAGCAGACTGGAGCCTCAGCTAGGCCCTCTTGTCAGCAGTTCTACATGCATGAGCAAGCTGGATAATATTGCAGGTCAAAGTACCCGGTCAAATAACATGCGTCACCTGGACTGACCCTCTGACAGTGCATAATTTGGGGTCAATATAGTACTACTATTACAACTACACAATGATAAAGACAAGACAGGCTCTTCCTCTGCCTGGATGCCCTCGATCACTATGTATGCATGGTGCTGTGTGTGTGTGTGTGTATATATATATATATATATATATATATATATATATATATATATATATATATATATATATATATATATATATATATATATATATATGTGTGTGCGTATGGACATACCTGGATGCCCTCGATCCGCTCTGTCACAACGTAGGCATGGTGCATGGCGATGAGTGGCACCTTGACTCCTGCCATCTCACCCAGCTTAGTGGCCCACACTCCTGACAATGCAATGAGAGAGACAACAGCTTAAGATCAACTACATTGCAGTCGGACCGTGCAGAATCACTGATCTATAAATCATCTTGGATCCTAAATAACCATCAATGATCCGTCCAAATCAGGGCTTTTTGTAATGTCTCAGTGATTCTTGAATAGAGCCCAGAACATAGGCCTACTGGTAAAATGCACGAGTGGGTACTTTGTGGGTTCTCTGGAAAGAGCAAGATGTAATTCGGGGTACAGTAACGAAAAAAAAAAAAGTTGGGAATCACTGAGATAGACGACTGACTAACCTGCACAGTTTACGACCACGGGGGTCTGGATGGTTCCGTGGAAGGTCTCCACAGCCTTGACCCTCTTCACTCCCAGGTCGTCTGTGCTCACCTGGATCCCAGTCACTGGACAGTTCTCGATCACCTGACAGGAGAGAGAGCCAATCAGAGATGAGGTCAAACACAAACCCATATACTGTATATCCATACGTATGTATAGTATATGTATAGTTATAACCAGAGCTGGGCAAGTTGCGTAGGGCCCGGCAAATTATGCAAGGGCCCCGCCTCTCCCTCGTGTCAATGTTTACAACTTCGATGAGAGGATGAAGCGGAACTATCCTTCTGGTCACGAAAAGAGAGAAAGAAGAACACCATGAGAGTGAATTGCGGGAACAGCAATCAGGTAAACTTCAGTGTTCTCTCCTCTCCAAGTTTGATGTCAGCAAATAACAGTAACGTTAAGTTGATGTGCTAGCTTGCAGTGCATCTCTCTCCAGTCAGTGAGTCAGTGAGTCAGTCAGTCAGTCAGTCAGTGTGTGTCTGTGTGTGTCTGTCTGTGTCTGTCTGTGTCTGTCTGTCTGTGTCTGTCTGTCTGTGTCTGTCTGTCTGTGTCTGTCTGTCTGTGTCTGTCTGTCTGTGTCTGTCTGTGTCTGTCTGTGTCTGTCTGTGTCTGTCTGTGTCTGTCTGTCTGTGTCTGTCTGTCTGTCTGTGTCTGTCTGTGTCTGTCTGTCTGTGTCTGTCTGTGTGTGTCTGTCTGTGTGTGTCTGTCTGTGTGTGTCTGTCTGTGTGTGTCTGTCTGTGTGTGTCTGTCTGTGTCTGTCTGTCTGTGTCTGTCTGTCTGTGTCTGTCTGTCTGTGTCTGTCTGTGTCTGTCTGTGTCTGTCTGTGTCTGTCTGTGTCTGTCTGTCTGACCTATCTGGGCAATGCATCTCTTGGTCTATCTGTGTCTTGCTTGCTTGCCAGCCACATCCAGGGCTGTGTTTTGTAGGCCTACATTCAATGAGACTTTTGAAAAAAAAACATGCAGGGCTTGACATTAACCGGTTTATAAGACAAGGAGGTGACTGAAGTTTTTTTTTTGATGCAAGAAACCACTTTACAAAATACAATTAATTGTCATTCCCATACCATTATTACATAGAATCAGACAAATTATGCTACCCTCTGCCTATTGGCTACTTAGCTTATTCAAGCCTGTCTCAAAATAAAACACTGCCCCGTTAGGACATAAAAAAAAGCATTTTACCACACATTTTTCAAAGATGGCTAGAAATGTAGACGTTTTGTGCTCTTTTAGGAAGTGAGCCATCACTGGGTTAATAACTCACTAACTAGCAAAGAATATGAACAAATGTGCACCCGTGGTTACATGCAGCTCTCGCTTAGATTTCAAAATAATAATAATTGCGACAGCTCATTCTGTAAAACAGTCCAGTTCAAAGTGAATGGCACAAATCCATATATGCATATAGGCCTACTGCAGCTCTGATTGGTTATGGCGCACCGGTCTGTGTATGGGCCTGAGTAGTGCCCATCAATTCAATAGAATCTGATAAGCTCTGCCTACAACAAAATCTCTTGCATAGCTAGTTTTGCATACTAAGTCTTGCATAGTTCATTTTGTTTCGGTATGTTGCATTGAAAGTTGTTAATATTGCATTGATTCGATCACAATTCCCACAGTGTTAACTAACGGGGAAAACTCAAAAGTTGAGTGAAGTTAAATATCGCACTTCTCTGTGCGGGCTGATTTTTCTTCTTCACAGCAGTCTCTGAGGAGCTACGTGCACAGCTTAGAGGGAAGATTGGTTATAGCATACAATCACACAGTAGTTCTATGGTAAAACCATAATAGCATAGAGATTCATTCTTCAGAAGCTTTTTGTGCCATTGAGAGTGGGTGTTACAGGAGCAATGCCAACAGTAGTGCCAACAGAGCAGTGGCGGTTCTAGCTTGTATGTTGTCCTGGTCGAATGCCCCCTCAGTGCCCGCGCAAACACATTTTTTTAAAAAGCACCATTCTGCACGAACTGTACATTTTTATTCAGACATTTGGAACAACACAAATAAATAATCATAACATGTCATGTCATACCACACCACTGTACAGATGCTGAAGCGGTATGATCCCACCTCCTCTGACAAGGACTGGGCCTCAATCTTTATCACAGGGTCTTTGGTTTGATCCCTCACCTCAATCAGTGCCTCTCTCACCGCTGCTGCCTGATACCTACGTGGCTCGACACTCTTAACTTTACTCTCCCACCTTGTCTCAGTCCACATCTTCAAAGTGATGTCTACATGTTTTTTTCAGGATGTCCCATCGCTGTGTGGAGGCTGAGAACAAGTTGTACAGTTTGCGTAAGATGCCTAAGTAACCTGTGGCATCGACAAAACTCTTAGCAGCATCAGCCACAACCAGGTTCAATGTGTGAGCCCCACATGGCACAAATAGAGCTCTTGGATCCATTTCCAGGAGTCTGGCTTGGACACCTTTGTTTTTGCCTCTCATGTTGGCCCCATTATCATAAGACTGTCCTCTGCAGTCCACAAAATGAATTTTTAGCTCCTCTAATCTTTTGAGAATCAGGGATGCCAAATGTTGGCCCGTGGACTCCTCTGCCTCCAAAAACCCCATAAAATGTTCCTTTATGTGGAGCTCCTCCTTCAGTGACACAATTCTAATCACAACTGTTCAGTGTGGCTGGCATCTGAGGTGCAATCTAGAATGATAGAGAAGAATTTTGCCAGCTTGATGTCACTCACCATTAATGAAATTACTTTGCTGCTCAACAAATCAATGAGTTCATTCTGCATTTGGTTAGCTGGTGGACACGATTAAGGTGCTCTTTCATGACTGGATCAAATTGTGCCATCAGTTCAACCTCTTTGAGGAAATGTGTTTCTGTGTGTCCCCTTACTGCCAGATTTCTAATTGCCAGAGACCGCACAATAGCAGTCAGACGTGTCAACACCTCTCTCCATCATATCCTCTCAGCCTCCATAAGTACCATCTCATGCTTATCAATTGCATTGAAATACAGTATATGAGTCTGACACCCTAAATACATTTGTTGCACAATTAAATATACATGTCATTATGCACAATTTATCAAACTTTCAGAATAGGAACCAAATTAACCATAAAACCTCCTTGGCTAATTCTAGGCATAAGACACCCCAAAAGACTGAATATATCACAAAAGATACAAAATATCAGCATAATATAGACGTCTTTTAAGTTAGCCTACAGCATTGGAAATTCCCCTTACTGAGCTCAGGACCTAGTCAATACAATCACAGAAAACCTTTATGATGTCACCTCAATGAAAGTTAACCAAATCAATAATGTGCTAGTTAGGTTGTAAACGTTTTACTGTAGGCTACACATATTATCATGGTGAAGCTGTGTGAAATTATATCCAATGTTATGTAAGCTAGTTGGACAGAAAACGGAATATTGTCGCCCTATGTGTAATAGCATCGCAACATAGGCTAACAAACATAAGTGTAATACTAGCCTATTTCATTACATGCATAATATTATACTCAGAGAGATGACATAGCTGCATACCTTTATCTTTTGCACGTTTCTCCTCTTCTTTCCTCTTTTTCCTAAACTGGGCACCTGATGGCTTAGACCTTTTTTATCCATTTGTGTTGATTTGGCACTCGAGCATCAATACATTACCCATCCCCCAATACGGTCAACCAAGAGTCAAAACTAAACCAATTCACCCTGGTGGTGTTCAGACTGGTTTTATATTATTCTTAACGATTTCGCACAAACCAGAAAACAAATGCAACAATATGTCTGTTAAACTATATATTCACAGTATTATGAATGAATAGTGGTTTATTTGGTAGCATTTCGTAGTGTGACTGATTTTACTCATTGCATTAATACTGTACAAAGTTAGAGGTGCGCTGTTTGATAGATTCCCCTGCTCCCCCTACCTCGGGCTTCCAGTGGGGAGACCTGAGGTCAACCTTCCCCGCGCCCCCCTCCCCATCTCGTACTTCTGAGTGGGAGACCTTCCCAGGCAGTAGCCTGCCTAGCTCACAAACTAGAATCAGGGTGCCCACTCCGACAAGGTTAATTGACCCACAGTCCCATACGGTGACATGATATCATTGACGTGACGTGCAAATGAGCGATAGAAAACTGATCGCGCAAATGTCACCATGCAATTTTTCTTGTGCGGCCCGGTAAGATGCCGCCCATACCTAAATCTGCTACTGCAACAGAGTATAAAGTGTCATATCTATCGCTGGCCATAATACCACTCAGTATTTAACAAGGAGCTGGCAGTTGGGCCAGACATAACAGCAGCACTATAGGCCTTTATCTGAAGGTTTTACGGTCTAATATTCATTAGTATCACTAATAGCAGATAAGGGAATGTGGAACAGTGGACTGGACTCAGGGTTCACTGACCTCCATACACAACATAACACAGATAGACTGGACAGATACTAGACTGCTCTGCCCCTGAGCTGTCTATAAAAAATATTGTTATCTTTAAGAACTGCAGGTTTATAGCCCACTCAATGTTTTTTACTGGCCATTAAGGTGCAACTGTACGCCTTCAATAGTACACAAGTGGGAAGGGAATAATTAAGCAAATATCTGTCAGTACAGTAAGCCATGTAATGCTTACGTAACTCGGCATATTTGTGTGCGTCACCCTGGTCTCCCACGGGAAAACCCAACATCTTAACCGTTATCCCAGTAGGAGATTCCCTCTTGGGCAGAGGGTGAGACTGATACAAGACCGTGAGCCTGTGTATGCAAGCATGTCTGTGTATGTATGTATGTGTGTGTGTGTGTGTGTGTGTGTGTGTGTGTGTGTGTGTGTGTGTGTGTGTGTGTGTGTGTGTGCATGCATGTGTGTGTTATCTTTACCTTGGCACCACGGGCAGTGGCTGCCCTGGACAGGGTGGTACAGGTGCCAGCGGGGTCCATGGTGCCATCCTTGGGGACGTACAGCGTGCCATAGAGGTCGTCTACGTTCAGCAGAGGGTACAGGTCTTTGGTTTCAGCGGGGGACAGGACATGGGACTCGATACCGTACACCTTCCCCAACTGGAGAGGGGAACAAAAACAATAAATCACATCATTGTGAGACAGCACCACAATTACATTTTGCATGGAAACTATCAATACAGGTTATTCTCATTGTGAGCAATTCCACTCAAAAGGTCCATTATTAACATGTTTTACCCACTCCTATAAAAAGTGGTAGACTATCGGATACTCAGCAATATGGTCTGATTTCACCATTACTGAAACAGGACCCAGATGGTAAATATAAAGATCCAGTCCATCTAAAAAACTAGAGACCCCTTATACTTCCATGTTGTGAGAACAGAAAGGTTCAGAAATTTTGTGAAGCAGCATATGGCAGCTAGAAATCAAAACGGGATGGTCTTCAGAGATAGATGGGAGGGGTTGAGGGTAGCTGAAGGCTTGGACTAAAAACAAACAAAAGAAAACTAATGTTAAATATACTGTCTGTGAAGTTTATGTAGTATGTATAAGCTGGAAGTGGATTGTTGTATTGTTGTCCATTAGTTTTCGCCAATTAGGGGAGGGGTGGTATGGTTAGGGAAAAATAATAATAAAAAAAGAAAATCCACAGCAAAAGATGTTTTACTTTAAAATATATGTTAAACAAAAACCAATGATTGCAAAGTAAAAAACAATAACTCTATGCACAATGTTCAGTGGAAATTGTTAAGTCCTCCTTATGCATAGAGTTGTATGGTTTGTTTAAAGACGTCCTCCAGCTACTTATCTTGATCCCAAGTAGAAACACAGTAACGTACACACACTAAAAGGTAAAAAAAATATATGTTGAGCAAAGTATAGTGTTTTTAATTTTTTTATACACAACTGCAAACTTCAAGGAGTAGGACATTCAAGGATTTGTTCTGAGGGAAATGTGTCATGTCATCGGCCTCCCCCTTGCATAAGGAAAAATAGAGGAGAACAAAAGAGGAAAGATGATAAATGAGCTGAAAGGACTAACTTTGCAATCATTGGTTTTTGTTTGGCATACATTTTGAAGTGAAACATCTAAGTCAACATAATTCTGTTAACGTGGAATTGCCCTAGTTCAAAGACTGAAACATTTTGACAATGATATTACATTTCATAAACCCTCTATATTTGCTAACTTGTCCCCCACCCTGCCCCATGAGTGAGTTGTGTGATTTGATTTCTAGATTATTTGTGCAATAATCAAACTGTCATAGTGCTCCAAAGAAAGACCTAGTTAAGCTGCAGCTGGCCCAGAACAGATCGGCACATCTTGCTCTTTAAATACTACATATTAAATACTATGCATGCCAGTCTCTCTTGGCTAAGAGTTGAGGAAAGACTGCGTCACTTCTTGTTTTTACACGAAACATCCAAATTGTTTGCAAAGTCAACTTACACACAGCACTGACACAAACACTTACCCCACCAGACATGCCACCAGGGGTCTTTTCATAGTCCACAGGTCCAGAACAAATTCAAGGAAACGTACAGTATTATACAGAGCCATGAGTGCGTGGAACTCCCTCCAGCGCAAATGAACATCAAACCTGGCTTCAAAAAACGATTAAAGCAACACCTCACGGCACAACGCCTCTCCCCCATGTGACCTACTTGTTGTGTGTATGTACTGACATGCATGTGTAACTGATAGATGAACACACACTACATGTTAATGTTTTTAAATGTATACAAATAGTAAAATCTTGTCTGTAATGTCTTTTTCGTTATATGTCAGACCCCAGTAAGACTAGCTGTCGATATTGGCGTCGGCTAATGGGAATCCTAATAATTCAAAATCAAACTGTGCATTTCATCTGCAAGTTACCTCTGGCCTATTTACTGAATTCGCTGGAGAGGTAGGTTACCCAACAAGTTCAAGTCTGGAGCGGCAGGGCCCATACAGTAGCCTACAATACATACCGACATGAGGCATTTGTCTCGTCCAGCCTCTGATTGTTAGAGAGAGAGAGAGACCACTCTACCCCAACCAGTCTAGTGTAGTCTGTGCCTGTATGTACGTACCGACATGAGGCGCTTGTACTCGTCCAGCCTCTGCTTATTGGATGCGATGAAGAGGCCTCCGTTCTGGATCCAGCCCGTCTCTAGACCAGTCTCCTGCTCCAGGTCATGGCTGATCACCTGTCTGGTGTGGGCTAGCAGCTCCACCTCCACATCACTGGGCCTCAGCTGCCACAGCAGGCCTGGTAAGAGACACCACAAGACCATAAGAGATAGTGATGATTAGTGAGGGAGCAGGAGAGAGAAACAGACAAAAAGGAGAGAGAGAGACGAAGACACAGAGAGAGAGAGAGAGAGAGAGAGAGAGAGAGAGAGACGAAGACACACAGAGAGAGAGAGAGACGAAGACACACAGAGAGAGAGAGAGACGAAGACACACAGAGAGAGAGAGAGAGAGACGAAGACACACAGAGAGAGAGAGAGAGAGAGAGGGAGAGAGAGACGAAGACACACAGAGAGAGAGAGAGACGAAGACACACAGAGAGAGAGAGACGAAGACACACAGAGAGAGAGAGAGAGAGAGAGAGAGAGAGAGAGAGAGAGAGAGAGAGAGAGAGAGACGAAGACACAGAGAGAGAGAGAGAGAGAGAGAGAGAGAGACACAGAGAGAGAGAGAGAGACACAAAGAGAGAGAGAGAGACACAAGAGAGAGAGAGAGAGAGAGAGAGAGAGAGAGAGAGAGAGAGAGAGAGAGAGAGAGAGAGAGAGAGAGAGAGAGAGAGAGAGACGAAGACACAGAGGGAGAGAGACAAAGACACACAGAGAGAGAGAGAGAGAGAGAAAGAGAGAGAGAGACGAAGACACAGAGAGAGAGAGAGAGAGAGAGAGAGAGAAATTCCAGATCCCAGGGAATAAAACCAAAGTTCTCAATTGGTGCAAAACATATAGAGTATTGCACACAATACAACTATTTAGGTTTAAAAATAAGTTCGACTGGACACCTAAATAATGCAGTGAATGAACTGAGAGACAAAGCACGCAGGGCATTCTACGCCATTAAAAAATAAATCCAAATTGAAATACCTATTACAATTTGGCAAAAACTAATTAAATGTGGGATTGAACCAATCGCACTCTATGGCAGCGAGGTGTGGGGTCCACTTACAAAACAAGATTTTACCCACTGGGACAAACATCCCATTGAGACCTTGCACGCGGAACTTTGTAAGATTCTCCTACATGTCCAGAGGAAAACTACAAACAATGCATGCAGGGCAGAATTAGGCCGATATCCACTAATATTAAAAACTCAAAAAAGAGCAATTCAGTTTTGGAAACACCTAAAACACAGTGACCCCCTCTCATATCATTACCAAGCCCTGCAATACCAAGAGTTGAGCAAAGATAAGAGTCCCTTCATCCAACTGGTCCGGGGGCTGAGTTCACAAACTTGTTCCACTAACACACTGAAGCCTCAGGACCAGAACATCCAATCAATAAGAATTAACCAAATTACAAAACATCTAAAACAAAACTACATTACCTATTGGAAAACACAAACACAAGCACAAAGCAAAATGCAGTGCTATTTGGCCCTAAATCGACAGTACACCATGGCAAACTATCTGACCATGGTGACTGATCAAAACCTCAGGAAAACCTTGACAAAGTACAGGCTCAACGAGCACAGCCTTGCTATTGAGAAGGGTAGACACAGGAAAACCTGGCTCCCTGTAGAGGAAAGGCTGTGCAACCACTGCACCACAGCAGAACCAGAGGCAGAGCTGCATTTCCTGACAAAATGTCAAAAATATAAAACTATCAGAGAGAGTCACTTCCCCAAATTTGAACAAGTAGTCCGGGGCTTTGAGGACCTCTCTGAAATAGAAAGGCTGCCGATCCTTTTGGGGGAAGACATGGACAGCTGTGCGCTGGCAGCATGCTATGTTGCTGCCTGCCACAAGTTGAGGGACAGTGCCTGACATATTTAATGCCTTTTTTTTTTTTTTTCCTGTTGTTATTTGTTCTTTGATGTAATTATATTTAAAAAATATATATATATATATATATATATATATATATATATATATATATATATATATATATATATATATATATATATATATATATATATATATATATGTGTATGTATGTATGTATGTATGTATGTATGTATATATATAAAATAGAAGAAAAAATATATATATATATAAATATAAAAGATAAAAACAAAAAATTGATGTATGATACTTTGGCAATATGTACATTGTTGCGTCATGCCAATAAAGTGAATTGAATTGAATTGAGAGAGAGAGAGAGAGAGAGAGAGAGAGAGAGAGAGAGAGAGAAAGACAGAGATTGGACATAAATCATGCACTATGGTCATATTCATGAGTATGCAATTTAGAGTATGCAAAAAAAGATTGGTATGCATGGAAAGGGTACACCTTGGTGGTCATCATAATGCATTTATTTTTCTATCCACATTTAATGTGACATTACCTTGAATGCATCCTCCATATTAACCTTTGGGTCCACAGAACCAGGATTCTTTTTTTTAAACACTGATATACAGTATGAATCCATTTACAAGAGGCGCTTGTACACATTCATGAATCCATAGTTGTATAAGCCACAGCCCAGATAGGCTTCTAGGTGGGTAGGACCTACCTGCTGTGTGCCAGGTGGTTCCGGCGGTCAGTCTGTCTCTCTCCAGCAGCACCACGTTGGTCATGCCCATCTTGGCTAGGTGGTAGACGGTCTGGCATCCCAGGCTTCCCCCTCCAATTACCACAGCCTCTGCTGACTTGGGAAGGGGCTTGGTAGGCCCACTGCCACCCTCCTCCACCTGCCATGACATTTGTTTAAATAGGATAGTTTTAGAAGGCACACATAGCAAAACTACATTTATCATTAGGTTTTTTTCTTGTCACAATAAAAATACATAAAATAATTGTTTTAACAGGCAACAGATATATATACCAAAATTGCAAAGGATGCATACACAAATAAGTTGGATACATTACCATTGTGGTCCTCATTTAACCTATTTAATAATTTAACCAGGCTAGTTAATTAAGAACAAATATTTATTTACAATGACGGTCTTGCAGCATCCATAAATAAAACCCTATACACAGAGTATAGAAAACATTAGGAACAACTGCTCTTTCCATGACAGACTGACCAGGTGAATCCAAGTGAAAGCTATGATCCCTTATTGATGTCACTTGTTAAATCCACTTCAATCAGTGTAGATGAAGAAGAGGAGACAGGTTAAAGAAGGATTTTTAAGCCTTGAGACATGGATTGTGTAAGACAAGACAAAAGATTTAAGTGCCTTTGAACGGGGTATGGTAGTCGGTGCCAGGCACACCGGTTTGTGCCAAGAACTGCAATGCTGCTAGTTTCGCTGCTCAGTCTAACTTAGTGGTCAATAAACCATCATAGCACTGCCATTCCAAACCAATCAGAGCGCTTGGAAATGCGCATCTGGACACTGCACCCGCCCACTCAAGTCAGAGTGTTATCGTCAATAGAGAAGACAAGGTTTCTGGGGACTTTTTATTGGTCGACAGTAACACGAATGTCAACGTTGTGCGAACATCTAAATAACCGCAACAAAGATTCCAAGTTATTCCAAGATCCATTGTAAATACCCAAAGTGTGTGTATGCCTAATTTGTGGTGGTGAGGAAGAAAATGAATAAAAACCATGAAGGGAGAAGCATCCGACCTTGTTCTTACTGTACATCCAGTAGAGGGTCAGAATCCAAGTACATAACCATAGAGGATGACACATAAACCGTCACACAGACCTTGAGTACGTTCTCGTAGGGGACGCTCTTCTCCGTGGTGGGCGCTGAACTGGAGCTGTAGCAACGGGAGGTGGTGGCAGAGCGGCACAGGGGGGAGAGGGCCGGACGGCAGCTAGCCACCTTCCGCACTGCTGTCCCCAGGAAGGCCATGGCCCCTGCACACAGAGACACATATCGGTCTGATTCACACTATAAAGGGCCAAACCCAGCCAAGCTGTACTGGGCTGGCCTGGTTACGCAGCTACCAAGGCTATGCCTCCTGCATGCAGACAGTCAATATAGTCAAAAGCACATCCCTTTGTTTAGGGTGTGAAACTAATTCCATGGAGGGCCTAGTGTCTGCAGATTTTGGGCTTTTCCTTTCAATGAAGCCCTAGACAACCAGGTGTGGGGAGTTCTTTACTAATTAGTGGCCTTAATTCATCAATCAAGTACAAGGGAGAAGCAAAAACCCACAGACACTCGGCCCTCCGTGGAATGAGTTTGACACCTGTGCTTTACGTGGTCGTTCTAAGCTCAGGAAAACTAATACAGAGATAAATAGGACCCTCACACTACTGCAGGGAGGTAGAGCAATAGTGTGTATGAGTCCTAGTCATCCCTGCAAGACAAAACAGATGCCTGACTCATACTACAGAGCCAAGCCGAGCCGGAATCTGCTCCTGAACTTTGTGCCACGACAACCATCATGCGAGTCTCGATGTGAGGCACAACATGTAAACAAATGTCATGGGCCAAAGCCATTCACTGATTCTCTTTGCCCTGCATGGCACTGACTATCCAAGTCAGGGAAGAAAGTGTTATTCTGTGTCTCAAATGACACCATATTCACAATATAGTGCATATCATACACACATTTAGCTATTTAAGTATCTCTTCCTGTCATTTACATGTACAGTTAATGTAACCATGCAAAATATTCACTTACCTGTTCATTTAACCAGACTGTATATTAAGTATACTATTATTACCCTCACTTACATCATACGCACATTTAGACATTTCTTTGCCATCGACCTGTATAGTATAGTTAACCATGCAAATACTCCTTATTTATCTAATTCAACTTGCAATATTTTTATTTAAAATAAAATAAAAATCCACCTAACACTAACAATGTATAGTGTACATATTCAGCCATTCACCCATAATATGCAATGTCTTTTTATAGCTTTTTGCACTCCAGACTTCTTGTATTTTTATAGTTCTTCATACTGCCGCTCTATGTATCATGTATCTGTTTTTTTTGTGTATTTTCATTCTGGCATTTTGCACCTGCCCTGTGTTTTTTCGTAGCTGCTTGAGGAAGAAATTTCCCCTCGGGGATCAATAAAGTACCTACCTATCTATTACTTTTGACAAGGATTCCATAGGGCTCTGGTCAAAAGTATTGCACTATGTACGGAATAGGATGCCGTTTTTAAATGCCTTCTCCTGACTCTGGATGTCAACAATCTTTTAGCCATTGACCAATCTCTTATGTCAGACTTCACAGCTAGTAAAGTATAAGTGTTGGAGTATGTGCAATATTAATTTAGAGACACCCTTGTCTGGTTACACAAGATTGAGTCGTTGACCAAAACCACCATTGACTGACAGATAGGAAATGACAGGAGGGAAAGAGCATAAGTATTCCCATATCGTCTATTACCCAAACAAGTTACACATCCACCAAACTCTGAAAATCAAGGCCAAAAAACAAATATTACTGTAAGAATATAATAATTTAGTTGTGCATTTTCCAACATACACCATCAACCCAAACCAACAGAGAGACAGGAAGGCCTCAGCCCTGAGACCAGGCATTTCCATGTAAAAAGCCCCATGAGCACTAATGTGAAGTTCATAGGAGCATATCAAATTCGGTGTCAAATGAAAGCTAAGAGACTATATGTTTTAGAAATGAAGGCATATATACATTTTCCATGCTACATTTTTTTTTATCAAAGGCTTTGATTTCTGTTCAAACAGATGGAAAAGGAGTCTTACAAAGCAGCTAGTACACATTTTTTTTAAGGTATTAGAAATACATGAACATGTTGAAGTAAAGACCCCTACCAACTAATATATTTCATTTTGCCTTCTGTAAATGTAAGAAATAGTGCCTAGTGTCTTGTCATTATATTACAAAACCCCCCACATATCTATAAGATATGTTCTAACACAAATTACACAAAATATAAATGCAACAATTTCAAAGATTGTACTGAGTTACAGTTCCTATAAGTAAATCAGTCAATTTAAATAAATACATTTGGTCCTAATCTATGGATTTCATATGACTGGGAATACAGATCTGCATCTGTTGGACACATATCTTACAAAAAAAAGTAGGGGCGTGGATCAGAAAACCAGTCAGTATGTGGTGTGACTACCATTTGCCTCATGCAGCGCAACACATCTCCTTCGCATAGAGTTGATCAGGCTGTTGATTGTGGCCTGTGGAATGTTGTTCCTCTCCTCTTTAAAGGCTGTGCGAAGTTGCAGGATATTGGCGTGAAGTGGAATACACTGTCGTACACATCAACCCAGAGCATCCCAAACATGCTCAATGGGTGACATGTCTGGTGAGTATGCAGACCATGGAGGAACTGGGACATTTTCAGCTTCCAGGAATTGTGAACAGATCCTTAAGACATGGGGCCATGCATTAATGTCACAACAATGGGCCTCAGGGTCTCGTCACTGTATCTCTGTGCATTCAAATTGCCATTGATAAAATGTTAAATGCAATTGTATTCGTTGTCTGTAGTTTATGCCTGCCCATACCATAAACCCACCACCACTGGGCACTCTGTTCACAACGTTGACATCAGCAAACCGCTCGCCCACACAACGCCATACATGCTTGTTTGCCATCTGTCCGGTACAGTTGAAACCGGGGTTCAGCTGTGAAGAGTACACTTCTCCAGTGTGCCAGTGGCCATCAAAGGTGAGCATTTGCACACTGAACTCAGTTACGACGCCGAACTGACGTCAGGCCAAAACTCTGGTGAGGACGACGAGCACGCAGATGAGCTTCCCTGAGACGTTTCTGACAGTTTGTGCAGAAGTTGTTCGGTTGTGCAAACCCACAATTTCATCAGCTCTCAATTTACTTCAGCTCATGAAACATGTTGCGTTTAGGTTTTTGTTCAGTATAGTTCGTTTTTACTGAATTTAAAATGTGTCATTCTGATACCAAATCTGTAACAGACTGGCTGCAACTTAATTGTCACCTGCTTTTGTCCTCCCATCCACAAAGAGTGTGGATAACTCTCTCTCCCCTCCCACCATTCCTGAAAGATACCTGTCAATAAAACCACTCAACCTGGACACACTAATAACACTAGTGACATCACAACCATGATACAACAACATTATCCCTGCTTGTATCTTCTTCATTTTGTTGTTTTACTGGAAAAATGTGTTACGTTTCAAAACACGTTTTAAAATTCACTTTACATAAAGTTTGATTTGAACAGAGGGCCATTGGCAGCTACCAATACTTGACCTGGGGCCCCAATGGGAGACCCTGCAGCACTGCATCCACAGAAACAACATTCACTTCAGTCGAAATAGAATACTCTAGTGAAAAGGTTCAACTTGATGTGTTATTAGCCACACAGACTTGATTTGCATATTAGCCAGGACATATTGGCTGATGTGCTATGCACAATGTTTGCATGTAGGCATTTTTGGAAATAAACATAGTAAATATTTTACCAATGTAGCCTGAATCTGTTAGCCTGAAAAAATCCGGTACCTGTTGTCCTTGTACTCGGTGTCATGCCATTTAAACATTCGATAACATTTGGTATCCCTACACTTAGAAACGCTGTAGCCTACTGTGTGTTTGCAATAAACTATACAGACAGGTATATATGCAATTATACAACTGAAGATCTAATTTCAATACTGAAACAATGTTGCAGATGTCAGAGAGACAGACAGCTAGGTTTATACAAATCTCCGTTATTGAAAACCAATTGCTAGTCTAAAAGAAATGGGACATAATGTGTAGATGCTTTTTACAGTCGAGACCCAGTTAACAAATTGTTTGACTTGGTTGATGAGAGTGGATAACGCTTTGAGAGTTTGTACACAGTAAATAGGCATTTAAACGTCACAGTTTTAGCCGGTGGTAATTTGTGGAACAGACAGAGGCTGGAATGCGGTTTTAACCAATCAGCATCCAGGATTAGACCCACCCGTTGTATAAAATAAAGTAAATTAACCGTGTTGTGTGCTTACCCTACACGCAAACACTTACTTTGCTTTTCTTCTTGATGAAATGTGATCCCCAAAAATGCAAAAAGAATTGGAAAGTATACAGCCGGAGACCGCTTATATGATGGGGAGCGGTAACTGAAAATGGCCGTGTGGTGCCCGAGCTCCAAAGCGTGGTTATCGCTGACAGCTGTGGCAGCAGTATGATCCTCACTAACCTAACGTAGCAGGCGTGAAAGAACGCCCGAAACTAGATCCCCTAAGCACTGGCATTGACGACAAGGAGAACAACTTTCAAGGGAGATTGTCGTCTGTACTATTCAACCAATGAAGTTAATGTGGAGGAGGAGTTAACATGGGGTGTCCCCATGTTAACAAAGCTTTTTTATAACTAACCCGAGATATACCACTGCCTGTGTTTCCAATGGGGGCAAATTAATCATAGTGGCCAGAACAAAGTAGAAGTTGGCAGAGCCAAGCACGAGCTAGCAAGATCCTATTGGCGCGTTCTTTCATATATTTGCAGTCAAGTGAGCCTCTTTGGCATGCGTGAAGTGAGTTCGGAACACCTGAGTGTATGCGTCTTATAAGTATTTTTAACATACGAACTTTGTTCGAACTCTAAATCAGAGTTTCTATTGGACACATTTAGGTAGGTCCCGCCCCGTTTCGTTCCATTTTCTTCCGTTTAAGGAAAACGTTTTGCAACAGAATTGGCGAAATGAATACACCCCTGGAGGTACGCGCATCATTCATGTGATGCAATCTCGTGGGGTAATCCCTGCTGCCATCACTATCCCCCTAGCGGCAGGTAGCCTAGATATTAGAACGTTGTGCCAGTAACTGAAATGTTTCTTGTTTTAATACCTGCGCCGACAAGGTAAAAATCTTTCGATGTGCCTTTGGGCACTTAACCATCATTTGCTCCAGGGGCGCTGTACTAATATGGCTGACCCTGGAAAACAACACATTTCACTTCATGTGACCATAAAACATTTATATATATATATATTTCTTGCTATCCAGAGCAGAGCAGAGCAGTGTGTGTGTGTTTGTAGTTGATGGGGTTAACCCTGCACATGGCAGGAGAGGCCCCCAGCTGGGGCCAAGCTGTTTTTTCTCTCATCCCTTCTCTTCTCAGAGCCCAGACCAAAACATGCAGAAGTATAGATAGATAGATAGATAGATAGATAGATAGATAGATAGATAGATAGATAGATAGATAGATAGATAGATAGATAGATAGATAGATAGATAGATAGATAGATAGATAGATAGATAGATAGGTAGGAGTTGATGTTGGAAGTTTACATACACTTAGGTTGAAGTAATTATAACTAATTTTTCAACCACTCCACAGATTTCATGTTAACAAACTATAGTTTTGGCAAGTCGGTTAGGACATCTACTTTGTGCATGACAAGTAATTCTTCCAACAATTTTTTACAGACAGATTATTTCATTTATAATTCACTATATCACAATTCCAGTGGGTCAGAAGTTTACATACACTAACAGCATGGAAAAGTTCAGAAAATGATGTCATGGCTTTAGAAGCTTCTGATAGGCTAATTGACATCATTTGAGTCAATTGGAGGTGTACTTGTGGATGTATTTCAAGGCGACCTTCAACCTCAGTGCCTCTTTGCTCGACCTAATGGTAAAATGAACATTAATCAGCCAAGACCTCAGAAAATAATTTGTAGACCTCCACAAGTCTGTTTTTTTATTTATTTTTATTTCACCTTTATTTAACCAGGTAGGTCAGTTGAGAACAAGTTCTCATTTGCAACTGCGACCTGGCCAAGACAAAGCAAAGCAGTGCGACAAAAAAAACAACAGAGTTACACAGTAAACAAATGTACAGTCAATAACACAATAGAAGATCTATATACAGAGTGCAAATGTAGTGCAAAATGCAGTAAGGTTAGGAAGGTAGGACAATAAATAGGCCATAGTGGTGAAATAAATTACATTAACGCTGGAATGATGGATGTGCAAATTATTATGTGCAAATAGAGATACTGGAGTGCAAAATTAGCGAAAATAATAAAATAAATATGGGGATGAGGTAGTAGGGTTCATCCTTGGGAGGAATTTTCAAAAGCCTGAAGGTACCACGTTCATCTGTACAAACAATAGTATGCAAGTATAAACACCATGGGACCACGCAGCCATCATACCGCTCAGGAAGGAGATGCGTTCTGTCTCCTAGAGATGAACGTACTTTGGTGCGAAAAGTCAAATCATTCCCAGAACAGTAGCAAAGGACCTTGTGAAGATGCTGGAGGAAACAGGTCAAAAGTATCTATATCCACAGTAAAACAAGTCCTATATCGACATAACCTGAAAGGCCGCTCAGCAAGGAAGAAGACACTCCTCCAAAACTGCCATAAAAAAGCCAGACTACGGTGTGCAACTGCACATGGGGACAAAGATCGTACTTTTTGGAGAAATGTCCTCTGGTCTGATAAAACAAAAATAGAACTGTTTGGCCATAATGACCATCATTATGTTTGCAGGAAAAGGGGGGAGGCTTGCAAGCCGAAGAACACCATCCCAACCGTGAAGCACAGGGGTGGCAGCATCATGTTGTGGGGGTGCTTTGCTGCAGGAGGGACTGGTGCACTTCACAAAATAGATGGCATCATGAGGAAGGAAAATAATGTGGATATATTGAAGCAACATCTCAAGACATCAGTCAGGAAGTTAAAGCTTGGTCGCAAATTGGTCTTCCAAATGGACAATGACCCCAAGCATACTTCCAAAGTTGTGGCAAAATGGCTTAAGGACAACAAAGTCAAGGTATTGAAGTGGCAAATCCCTGACCTTGCTCACAAAAGCGTGTGTGAGCAAGGAGGCCTACAAACCTGACTCAGTTACACCATGTCTGTCAGGAGGAATGGGCCAAAATTCACCAAACTTATTGTGGAAGGCTACCCGAAACGTTTGATCCAAGTTAAACAATTTAAAGGGAATGCTACCAAATACTAATTGAGTGTATGTACACGTTTGACCCACTGGGAATGTGATGAAAGAAATAAAAGCTATTTATAAATAAATCATTCTCTCTACTATTATTCTGGCATTTCACATTTTTAAAATAAAAGTGGTGTTCCTAACTGACTATTTTTTTACTAGTATTAAATGTCAGGAATTGTGAAAAACTGAGTTTAAATGTATTTGGCTAAGGTGTATGTAAACTTCTGACTTCAACTATAGATAGGTACTTTATTGATCCCCGAGGGGAAATTACTTTGTCAAGCGGCAACAAAAAACACAGGGCAGGTGCAAAATGCCAGAACGAAATACACAAAAGACAGTTACACGATACATGAAGTAGAGTATTGTGCATTGTATTACCTGTATTGTGAATATGGGAGATTATTGGGAGATGTTTACACAAGGTGTGAACCCTCCAGAGTTGTGGATATCAAATAAAAATCAAATACAATGTTATTGGCCGAGTACACATACAGTATTTAGCAGAGGTTATCGCGTGTGTAGCGAAATGCTTATGTTTCTAGCTCCAACAGTGCAGTAATACCTAACAATACAAAACAATACACACAAATCCACAAAATAAAAAGAAAGGAATTAAGAAATATAGAAATATTAGAACAAGCAATGTCAAGAGTCCAGAATATAAATCTAAAAGTAACCTGATGGTGTGTATAGACATTATGAACATTATATACATCTAAAAGTAACCTATATGATGGCGTGTATAGACATTATGAACATTATATACATCTAAAAGTAACCTATATGATGGTGTGTATAGACATTATGAACATTATATACATCTAAAAGTAACCTATATGGTGTGTGTATAGACATTATGAACATTATATACATCTAAAAGTAACCTATATGATGGTGTGTATAGACATTATGGGCAGTAAATGAATTGAACAGGTATGTACGGCACTAGTTATATAGGATAGGCCTTGACTATTATACAGTATATACATATGAAGTTGGTAAAACAGAATGTGAACATTTATTAAAGTGACCAGTGTTAAATTTCTATGTACATTGGGCAACAGTCTCTAAGGTGCAGGGTTGAGTAGCGAATCGGCTAGTAACATAAAGTTCTAGCCAGTAAAGATTAAAGTTCAGGGGAGTGTACTGGGCCGAGGCCAGCTAGTGGTGACTGTTTAAGTCTGATGTGCCTTGGTGATGCATTTGGGTGAATGCACCACCCGCTGGAGAGCCTTGTGGTTGCAGACGGTGCAGTTGCTGTGCAGCCCGACAGGATGCTCTCAATGGTGCATCGGTAGCAGTTCGTGAAGGTCTTACGCCTTGATCACACCGACTGCGTCCCTGCGCAAAATGGTGCGCAGCATCATCTGGATGTATGCAACAGAGGTTCAACATGCTACCATTTCTGTCAAGCCATCTACGCATATAGTCTGACGCATACATTCGATAAATCCAATGTATGCACCACACAGAACACACTGCAACTGCCTCTGCAATGCATTGCTGCAAGGCAAACGCAGAGTTCCATTGGAAATGAGTGTACTTCTGGTGTACCAAAATGCAATGATGTGATCGGTGTGATCGAGGTGTTAGGGGCCAAGCCAAATTTCTTCAGCCTCCTGAGGTTAAGGAGGCACTGTTGCGCATTCTTCACCACACTGTCTGTGTGGATGGACCTTTTTAGGCTGTCAGTGATGTTCACTCCAATGAACTTGAAGCTTTTCACTTTCTCCACTGTAGCCCCGTCGACGTGGATGAGGTCGATGTGGATGTGGGCATGCTCCCTCTGCAGACTCCTGACGTCCAGGATCAGCTCCTTCATTTTATTGAGGGAGAGGTTATTTTCCTGGCACCACTCCGCCAGGGCCCTGTAGGCTGTATCGTCGGGCTGAGAGTAAAATGTAGTGGTTTCAGCTTGTAACACAATCTGTGCTGAGGGGGAGGGGGGGGGGGGGGGGCGGGGGGGTTTGAAAGAGTATTTCCAGCACAGTGAGTTCCATAATTAACATTGAGAAACCAGACAAGCTACGTAAATGGGGTGTTCAGATGTGTTATTTGACTCTAGCTCAGTCAGTTGAAAGTTTGATACATATAAATATTATCAGCTTTATTATAAGACATTATAAAGACTCAGACATGGTTATATCACAAGTAATGAGGCATTATACTGGCAGGCTATAATGTGTTTCCAAAGACACAAGGTTTCACCATATGAATTTACATACCAGTAGCCTGATCCACCAGCCTGACCGCTGCACTCTCTTTTCGATTCAATTCACCTTTATTTAACCAGGTAGGTCAGTTGAGAACAAGTTCTCATTTACAACTGCGACCTGGCCAAGACAAAGCAGAGCAGTGCAACAAAAAAAAACCCACAGAGTTACACAGTAAACAAACGTACAGTCAATAACACAAAAGAAGATCTATATACAGAGTGCAAATGTAGTGCAAAATGCAGTAGGGTTAGGAAGGTAGGACAATAAATAGGCCATAGTGGTGAGATAAATTACAGATTAGCATTAACACTGGAATGATGGATGTGTAAATTATGATGTGCAAATAGAGATACTGGAGTGCAAAAATAGCGAAAATAATAAAATAAATATAGGGATGAGGTAGTATGGTGGGCTATTTACAGAAGGGCTATATACAGGTGCAGTGATCGATAAGCAGCTTTGACAGCTGATGCTTAAAGTTAGTGAGGGAGATAGGAACCTATAGCTTCAAGGATTTTTGCTATTCGTTCCAGTCATTGGCAGCAGAGAACTGGAAGGAATGGTGGCCAAAGGAGGTGTTGGCTTTGGGGGTGACCAGTGAGATATACCTGCTGGAGCGCATGCTACGGGTGGATGTTGCTATGGTGACCAGCGAGCTGAGATAGGGCGGGGATTTACCTAATAAAGACTTATAGATGACCTGGAGCCAGTGGGTTTGGCGACGAATATGTAATGAGGGCCAGCCAACGAGAGCATACAGGTCGCAGTGGTGGGTAGTATATGGGGCTTTGGTAACAAAACGGATGGCACTGTGATAAATTACATCCAATTTGCTGAGCAGAGTGTTGGAGGCTATTTTGTAAATGACATCGCCGAAGTCAAGGATCGGTAGGATAGTCAGTTTTACAAGGGCATGTTTGGCAGCATGAGTGAAGGAGGCTTTGTTGCGAAATAGGAAGCCAATTCTAGATTTAATTTTGGATTGGAGATGGTTAATGTGAGTCTGGAAGTTGAGTTTACAGTCTAACCAGACGCCTAGGTATTTGTAGGAGTCCACGTATTCTAAGTCGGACCCGTCGAGAGTAGTGATGATAGTCCGATGGGCGGGTGCGGGCAGCGTTCGAATTGAACCCTGTGGCACCCCCATAGAAACTGCCAGAGGATCGGACAATAGGCCCTCCGATTTGACACACTGAACTCTGTCTGACAAGTAGTTGGAGAACCAGGCAAGGCAGTCACTTGCCAATAAGAATGCGGTGATTGACAGAGTCGAAAGCCTTGGCCAGGTCGATGAAGACGGCTGCACAGTACTGTCTTCTATCGATGGCGGTTATGATATCGTTCAGTACCTTGAGCGTAGCTGAGGTGCACCCATGACCAGCTCGGAAACCAGATTGCATAGCAGAGAAGGTATGGTGGGATTCGAAGTGGTCAGTTATCTGTTTGTTAACTTGGCTTTCGAAGACTTTAGAAAGGCAGGGCAGGATGGATATAGGTCTATAACAGTTTGGGTCCAGAATGTCTCCCCCTTTGAAGAGGGGGATGACCGCGGCAGCTTTCCAATCTCTAGGGATCTCAGACGATATGAAAGAGAGGTTGAACAGGCTAGTGATAGGTGTTGCATCAATTTTGGCTGATAATTTTAGAAAGAGAGGGTCCAGATTGTCTAGCCCAGCAGATTTGTAGGGGTCCAGATTTAGCAGCTCTTTCAGAACATCAGCTGTCTGGATTTGGGTGAAGGAGAAGCGGGGGGGGGGCTTGGGCAAGTTGCTGCGGGGGGTACAGAGCTGTTGGCCGGGGTAGGGGTAGCCAGATGGAAAGCATGGCCAGCCGTAGCAAAATGCTTATTGAAATTTTCGATAATCGTGGATTTATCGGTGGTGACAGTGTTTCCTAGCCTCAATGCAGTGGGCAACTGGGAGGAGTTGCTCTTATTCTCCATGGACTTTACAGTGTCCCAGAACTTTTTGGAATTGGTACTACAGGATGCAAATTTCTGTTTGAAAAAGCTGGCCTTTGTTTTTCTAACTGACTGTGGATATTGGTTCCAGACTTCCCTGAATAGTTGCATATCGCGGGGGCTATTCGATGCTAATGCAGCACGCCACAGGATCTTTTTGTGTTGGTCTAGTGCAGTCAAGTCTGGGGTGAACCAAGGGCTATATCTGTTCTTAGTTCTACGTTTTTTGAAAGGGGCATGCTTATTTAGGATGGTGAGGAAAGCACTTTTAAAGAGGTCCATTGTCGTGCCTTTCACCTGCCGCCATCACCTAATGTTTCAGCATGGTAATGTACGGCCCCATGTTGCAAGGATCTGTACATAATTCCTGGATGCTGAAAATGTTCCAGTTCTTCCATGGCCCTGCATACTCACCAGACATGCCACCCATTGAGCATGTTTGGGATGCTCTGGATCGATCGATGTGTACGACAGCGTGTTCCAGTTCAAACCTAATATCCAGAAACTTCGCATAGCATTTGAAGAGGCGTGAGACAACATTCCACAGGCCACAACCACACCAGATACTGACTGGTTTTCTGATCCATGCCCCTACCTTTTTTTTAAAGCTATCTGTGACCAACGGATGCATATCTGTATTCCCTGTCATGTGAAATCCATTGATTAGGGCCTAATGCATTTATTTCAATTGACTGATTTCCTTATATGAACTGTAACTCAGTAAAATCTTAAAATTGTTGCATGTTGCGTTTATATTTTTGTTCAGTATAAAAAGACGTATGAACACAAACATGAAGTTCATAGGAGCATGTCAATTAGGTTATCAAATGAAAGCTAAGACTATATATGTTTTTAACATAAGGCATATATTAAAACTTTACACCATTTTCCATCCTAAAAAATGTGGAATAAGCGAAGACTACCAGATGAGCCAAATGCCTTCTATTATCGCTTTGAGGGATACAACACTGAACCATGCATGAAAGCACTAGCTGTTCTGGACGACTGTGTGATCTCGCTCTCCATAGCCGATGTGAGTAATACCTTTAAACAGATTAAACTGCCCAAGCCATAGACTTTTATAACTCTCTTGCACCAACTCTATGCACACACACTGGACTACCCACACACTCACATATAATTACGCTGACACCCCAACACACACACATAGCATGCACACACGTGCATACTGACGCCACACACACTTTCACACTCACCACATACGCTGCTGCTACTGCTCCAAATACACTGCTGCTACAGCTCTGTCTATTATCTATCCTGTTGCCTAGTCACTTTACCCGTACCTATATGTACATAGCTACCTCAATTTTCTTGTACTCCTGCTTATCGAATCAGTACTGGTACTCCCTCTTTATAGCCATGTTATTTTTTACTCATTGTTGTTTTTCATTATTCACTGTGTATTTATTCCTTGTGTCACTATTTTTTACATTTTATCTTTGACTCTGACTCCAACTGATATCAACACTTATATTTAGTTTCGGACCTTCTGTAAGTTTAAGTAATATTACCTTTAAAATTCCATTACCAAAAACCCACATATCTTTAAGATATTTTCTAATTTCTCTCCCTTATGAGTGAGGATAAAGAATGTTTACAGAAATAACAAGTAGACCTAACAATTAGTTGTTGGTAATTAGTGTTTTACTGATATCAATTTTGTTTAGGAATTATTCTATGATTAAAACTCAAAATTCCATTACCACTGACTCCTGACTCCAATTAGCTTTTGGAGAAGTCATTAGCCTAGGGGTTCACATACTTTTTCCAACCTACACTGAGAATGTTATTTATTCAATATAGACAAGAAAAATACAATCATTTGTGTGTTATTAGTTTAAGCACACTGTGTTTGTCTATTGTTGTGACTTAGATGAAGATCAGATCACATTTTATGACCAGTTTATGCAGAAATCCAGGTAATTCCTAAGGGTTCTGATACTTTTTCTTGCCACAGTAGACTGACCAGGTGAATGCAGGTGAAAGCTATGATCCCTTATTGACGTCACTTTTTAAATCCTTTTCAATCAGTGTAGATGAAGGGGAGGAGACAGGCTAAATAATAATTTTCAAGCCTTGAGACATAGATGATGCATGTGTGCCATTCAGAGGGTGAATGGGCAAGTCAAAAGATTAAAGTGCTTTTGAACAGGGTATGGTAGAAGGCGCACTAGTTTGAGAAGCCGGATGTGGAGGTCCAGGGCTGGCGTGGTTACACGTGGTCTGCGGTTGTGAGGCCGGTTGGACGTACTGCCAAATTCTCTAAAACAATGTTAGAGGCAGCTTATGATACAGAAATTAACATTCCATTATCTGGCAACAGCTGGACATTCCTGCAGTCAAAATACCAATTTCACGCTTTCTAAAAAAAAAACTGCACATTTTAGAGGGGCCTTTTACTGTCCCAAGCACAAGGTGCACCTGTGTAATGATCATTCTGTTCAATCAGCTTATTGATATGCCACACCTGTCAAGTGGATAGATTATCTTGGCAAAATAGAAATATTCACTAAGAGGGATGTAAACTAATTTGTGCACAAAATGTCTGGGATGTTTTATTTTTGTTCAGTGTATTTATACACTCAGTGGCTAGTACACCCTTTTCCCCTCAGTTTCTACAGTGATCATATAAGGAGATCTGAGAAAGTTGCCTTATGCCGCCCCATATTTCTGTGACCTCACGGAACCCTGCCTTCCCCTCAGAGCCAATTGGAGAGCTTGGTGATGTCCCCACCCATGGAAGCGGGTTCTCTCCAGTCCAGACAGCCTCTAGCCAGACACGAAGGAGCAATACAGAGCAGTGACCTCAGAGCTCTGAACTGGCTACAACATAGAAACTGTGCCCCACACACACACACACTTGAATAAAATACACATGCATGTATAAGATACTGTGTGCATGAACGCATGGAAGCACAAACCACACTCACATGTGCATGAATAAACACACGCGCATGAAATAACACACACACGTGCACATACGTACTATTCCGGGACCTTCTGCTGACTATTGGCTCTGTAGAAAGAGAAATTAGGTCATAGAGTTCACTGAATCATATGCAGTTCACAGGATGTCCCTAATTAAAAAGGTTGCTATGCATGTGTGCAGTTCAGTGAACCCTAGCACATAGGTTACCGAGCATGCCTGTGGGGAGTCTCAGGAATGTCTGGGAAGGAATGTACTTGCCTATTTCAGACCCATCTCTACTCAGCTTAGGCAAGTCTTGTGAGTAGAGTCAAGGTTTACATAATGCCGTCACTGCAAAGCAATGTTTTAATAAGTAACAGATGAATCAATATTTTGAACATTCATTTTTTAAACAGCCAACATTTTGATTGGTTAAAGGGGTATTATGCCCTCTTGTGGTGCTTTCATGTCAGTATCAAATCAAATCAAATGTATTTATAAGGCCCTTTTTACATCAGCCGATGTCACAAAGTGCTATACAGAAACCCAGCCTAAAACCCCAAACAGCAAGCAATGCAGATGTAGAAGCACAGTGGCTAGGAAAAACTCCCTAGAAAGGCAGGAACCTAGGAAGAAACCTAGAGAGGAACCAGGCTCTGAGGGGTGGCCATTCCTCTTCTGGCTGTGCCGGGTGGAGAGTATAACAATTCATGGCCATTAAGGCCAGTTCTTTCTCCAAGATGTTCAAATGTTCATAGATGACCAGCAGGGTCAAATAATAATACAAGTAGTTGTGGAGGTTGCAACAGGTAAATACATCAGGAGTGAATGTCACTTGGCTTTTCAGTGCAATAGAGCGCAGGTGCGGTAGAGCGAGAGCGAGATGAAAACAGCAGGTCTGGGACAAGGTCCAATGAATAGGTCAGGGTTCCATAACCGCAGGCAGAAGAGTTGAAACCGGTGCAGCAGCACGACCAGGTGGACTGGGGACAGCTAGGAGTCATCAGGGCAGGTGGTCCTGAAGCATGGTCCTCCGGGTAGGCTCAGGTTCTCCGGGAGAGGAGGTAGAGTGGGAGAGAGAGAGAATTAGAGGGAGCATACTTAAATTCTCACAAGACACTGGATAATAACATCAGATTTAACAAACTGACCCTAGCCCTCCCGGCACATAGACTATTGCAGCATAGACACTGGAGGCTAGGAGACACTTTGGCCCCCTCTGACAATACCCCGACAATACCCCCGGACAGGGCCAAACCAGGCAGGATATAATCTCACCCACTCTGCCAAGCACAGCTCCTACACCAATAGAGGGATATCAATAATGTACATAATGTATCTTCAAAATTAGAGAGTACATTTCCATAAACACATAATACAAATTTAAAAAATGAAGTAGATTTTTATTAATGTATAAACAATTACATCCATTTTTTTATACTTTTGGCACAGACAAGCTTTCTGCAAAATGTGCTTTTTTTGGAAAACGTTGCTTGACATTAAGGTAGTCATACACTATACACTATTCACTGAGTGAACAAAACATTGACAGACTGACCAGGTGAAACTCAATATTGTTCCTAATGTTTTGCATTCTATATTCATTTCTTTGAGAAAAAAAGGGCATTTCACTACCGTTAAGACATTGCACTTGGGTTTAATATTGTGCATTCAAAAAGCACAACATAATGTTAGAAATAAATTAGGAAAACTGTAAATAAAAATTGTACAAATAACACAAACTAATGCCAATGAGCTCAGTCAGACAGATTGTAACATGATTGTCGTAGCAATTGGCACCATTAACGACACCTAAATTGGCAGGCTTCCCTCTGGTATGTTGACTTCTGCCTTCTCTAGTGAGAGACTTTACCACGACGTCAGGCATAGAGAGAGACACTGCTAGCTACAAGATCCTTACCTTGTGTGAGTGCTAAAGTAAAGAAAACCTTTAGGAAGACTGTTCTCACAACATACAGAATAAGAGTAGAATGTGATATAAAAGAGAATGGTTTCCTCCAGTATTTTTGTTGTCTGACCCCCAGGGGCTCAGTGGGTGCACAGATGGACAGCCAAGGACAATGTCCACAAGCCATATAAAAAACGGCAGCATCCTTACACACACAAACACTTTGAAAACAGGTCTGGCGGCACTTGAAGTCTCTGGAGCCTCAGCCGGCTTCACTACTGCATGCATGTCCAGTCATTCCCAGTGATAATGGGCACACATACCAAATGGCGAAATATACAGTCAGTAATGAAGGTACTTATGAATAGCAGATATTTTCCTATCTGTCAGCAGTGACACTATGACCAGTAACCCATAACCCTTTTCACACTACTGAGCCAAACCGAGCTAAACTGTGCTGGCTACCACAGTTTCTGGAACCCTGCTGTAAAAGAACAACATGAAAAGACAATATCCAAGTCAGCCCAATACGTTTTGAGTTTGCCCTACAGTGTGAATCAGCCACTAATATGTTTTAACTAGAGTTCATCCTTATACGTTGCCTGCAGCATGTCGGATTGGGGTGCCCCCTTAAGGGTTTTGTGGGAACCCCTCCAGTCTGTTCGTACGTTGTCGTCGTCCCAAAGCGTGGAGGTCTCTGTGTCGCTCACCCACTCTGGGTCCCCAGCGTAGTGGGCTGGTTGCACCAGTAGGGGACGTGTGGAGAACGCCTGCAGGTTACGGTTAGTGAAGTGAGACTTGTAGTCCTCACTGTGGAACAGAAGAGGATAGGGAGGTCAGATATCAGGTCCTATAACAATACAACATTTTTATTGTTAGAACTTTCACTAAATAAATCAAACTGGGGATGTGGGAGTCCTCACTGTTGAACAGGACAGGGAGGTTAGATATCAGGTTAGATGACAATATTAACATATTAAAACCTCTAATTGAGAGTCAGAGATACTAGTGGTCACAGGCTATAGATAATGATGACCAGGGTTAGGGAGTAATGGATTACAAAAAACGGTAACTGTAATCTGTTACATTACCAGCAAAAATATTGTAATCGGATTACAGATACTTTTTTAAAACTAGATGATTACTTCGAGGATTACTTTGAAATTCAGAAAGGATGTTTGCGAAGATTTTTAAAAAATTTTTTAAATTAAAAATAATAATAAATAATAAATGACATTCAAATCAGCATTGAAAAAAGTTTAAGTTTGTTCCACCTGAGCGAGTCTGACCACAAGTCAGAGATCACTATGACGACACACCAAATGTGTTTGATGGATCGCGGGAAAAGAGGAGGAATAGGCTTTTTTATTATCCAAAGATTATCCAACTTAAATAACCTCTTTGAGGTAAGGATGACGGCGATACGGATATCACTTATTATTGATCTACATAGCGCATTGTTGTGAATCACACTGCTGAGCTCTCATTTAGCTATTCACGCCTTTTGGATTGTGGTGGTTGTAGATGGCTGTTCAAAAATCGAAATGTGTTTTTGAACCCAATAAATGGTTGAATTCAAGAAGTTTAAGTTGCCTGTCAATCATTATTTTTGAAACCAGTGGACAGCTAGTGAAAAATGTGCTCTTGCAACAGCTGCATAGTGTGGATCCAAGCTTATGGAATAAAAGTAGGGCTTTTATTGCTCAACATTTTGATAGACTTAAAGGGGCAATCTGTAGTTGCTACATACATTTTTGAAATTCAGACACACCTACTCATTCAAAGGTTTTTCTTTATTTTTACTATTTTCTACATTTTCAAAACTATGAAATAACACATAAGGAATGTGTTAAATAAATCAAAATATATTTTAGATGTTAGATTCTTCAAATTAGCCACCCTTTGCCTTGATGACAGTTTTGCACTCTTGGCAAAGCATGCCATTCCATGAGCGCAACATTTATTTTTCAACTCGAATCAAATGAGCCCAATCAGTCTCCCATGACAACAAAATCATAAACAACAGAGTAGGGCTGGCTAATAAGTCCTAAGTTTTGGGGTCATGCTCAGTTAAAACAATTTGGCTAATCTATACTTTCATATTTCCAAATCCTATTCTTGAAGTTCAAGGGGTATAACATTTATTGGAATGACTAATTCTGATAGACTTTGGTTTTTAATTTAAAGATATAATTTAATCGTATTATTATATGTAGTAGTGAGCGATGGGTTAGAAGAAGCCTACATAACCAACCCATAAAGTAATATTTAACATCCATATATGGCCAGCTTTGTAAAATGTAACATTGATTTATCCTGCAATAAATGTTGTTCAATTGGTAACAGACATTTTTGTCTTCTTCTAACGCCTCTTAAGGGGAAAGTAATCTAATTTAAGAAATGTCCCCTCGGGGATCAATAAAGTACCTACCTACCTACCTATCTATCTATAAGTAACGGAATGTAATCAGATTATGTTACTGCGTTTGGGTAATCCAAAAGTTACGTTATTGATTACAATTTTAGACAGGTGACTAACATTTAGAAAGTAACCTACCCAGCCCTGATGATGACACATTGAGAAATGTACAATCCACTATAAAACTAACACTAGGGCATTCTCAAAAGGACATCAAAGAATTTAATTTATTAACTTCTAGATAGATACTGTATGTGTGTATGTGTGAGAGAGAGAGAGAGAGAGAGAGAGAGAGAGAGAGAGAGAGAGAGAGAGAGGAGCCGCATGAAACTGGAATGCTACAACAAGCCAATGACACTCACATGAATAAAGCAGCGTATTTTAATGTAATTAAAATAGTCTATATATATTTAGGGCTAAATTTAATTGTTTCTTACAGAATAAATATGAATAGCATATGCATAAGCATGGTAGAAATTGAATGGGAAATTTGGAGATTATTAGACCAAAGATGACAACACAACTACAGTTCCCCTGAGACAAGACTGAATCCAAACATTACACTATTGATTTTAGGTGCATTTTACATTTACTGTACTTTTCGCGCTCTAGCGACTACTTGTGGCGGGCCGGGTGCCTGCAGGCTGATTTTGGTTGTCACTTGAACTGTGTGGACTTGGTTTCCTCTGACACATTGGTGCAGCTGGCTTCCGGGTTAAGGGGGCAGGTGTTAAGAAACGAGGTTTGGCGGGTCATGTTTTGGAGGATGCATGACTCAACCTTCGACTCCTCCGAACCCGTTGGGGAGTTGCAGTAATTGGATCGCAATTGGATATCACGAAATTGGGGAGAAAAAGGGGTCATGAAGTTTGATAAATTGTGTTAATATAGAAGAAAATCTAACGTATTATAAAAAAAACAATATCACTTCCTAAAAACACAACCTTATGGAACAATCCTTGGATAGCTTTTCAGAATTCACCTATAAATTGGTCCACATGGAAAACTAAAGGAATTTTCATGACAGAATTAAAAAGTAATTTTGGACTGACCAATGTAGACTGCTATAATTTGCCTGGCCTACAGATGTCTATAAATCGGTCCGCCAATACAAGACTAGTAAAGGCCATCGACGGACTATATACATTTTTGTGTAGACAACACTGTACCCACCAGGAAGGTACGCTGTTTTCCAAATAATAAACCCTGAGTCACCAGCAACCTGAAGGCCCTGCTGATTGAAGAGGGCCTTCAAGGAGGGGGACAAGGACAAATTGAAATGGGTCCAGAGGGAGCTGAAGTTGCGGATTGCTGAGGGGAAGAGAGGGTATAAGGAGACGATGGAGGACAAGCTGAGGCAGAGCCAGGTGAGAGAGGTGTGGAAGGGTATGATAAATCCTAAATCCTGATCCTCAACACCCCCTTCCCCCCCACCTCCCCACCTGGGCTGGCTTTCACCACCAACCAAGTGAAGAGAGAGCTGGAGAGACTACATCAGTGGAAAGCGGCGGGCCCTGATGGCATCAGCCCAAGGGTGCTTAGGGTTTGTGCTGACCAACTGTGTGGAATACTCCAGCGACCCTTCAACCTTAGCCTGAGCCTAGAAAGGGTCCCTGTGCTGTGGAAAACATCCTGCCTCGTCCCAGTGCCCAAGAAGGCGCACCCCACTGTCCTGAATGACTTCAGACCTGTAGCGCTAACATCCCACATTATGAAGACCCTGGAAAGGTTAGTCCTCGCTCACCTCAGACCCCTGGTGTGTACATCACTGGACCCCCTGCAGTTCACGTATCAGCGCAACATCAGGTGGATGATGCAATCATCTACCTTCTGCAGAGGGCCTACTCTCACCTGGACAACGCAGGTTGCACTGTGAGGGTTATGTTTTTTGACTTCTCCAGTGCCTTCAACACCATTCAGCCCCTGCTACTGGGTGAGAAGATGAACAGGATGAAAGTGGAAGCACCCTTAGTCTCCTGGGTCACGGACTACCTGACCGGTAGGCCACAATTTGTGCGACTACAGAGCTGTGTGTCAGAACGGGCAGTGAGCAACGCAGGGGCCCCCCAGGGAACGGTCCTGTCCCCCTTCCTGTTCACCCTCTACACCTCAGACTTCAGATATAACTCTGAAACATGCCACCTACAGAAGTTCTCGGATGACTCCGCAATTGTAGGGTGCATCAGGGGTGGGCAGGAGGAGGAGTACAGGAGCACAATCAGTGACTTTGTGTGGTGTGAGCAGAACCTTGATGGATGGATGTGGAAATGGTTGGGTCATACAAGTTCCTGGGAGTCCATAAGGACAACAGGCTGGAATGGGCTGGTAACACCGGGGCTCTGTACAAAACACTTTCTGAAGAGGCTCAGGTACTTCAACGTGTGCAGTAAACTACTGCATACCTTCTACCAGTCTGTGGTTTTCTTGCATTGTGTGCTGGGGCGCCAACATAAAGGCCGGTGATGCTTCTCGGGTAAATAAGCTGATCAGGAATTAGCCTTGACACTCTAGAGGAGGTGGCGGAGAGACGGATCCTGGCCAAACTGCTGGCCATCATGGACAATGTCACCCACAGAGGAGCACCTTCAGTCACAGACTGATCCCACCACGGTGTGGCAGAGAGCGCTACAGGAGGTCCTTCCTGCCGGCGGCTTTTAGACTATTTAATGCCTCACCGGGGTGCCGTGCCGTCGGCAACATAGACCTGGGACTGTTGGGGTGTTAGGACCAAGTTTAACAATTATGCATCCATCCGTGAGTAACTCTGGTCTGTAATCACTCATTCACTCAGGACTTATTTATTCATTCAGGTCTGTATATACATATTCATGTACAGTTGTTATATCATATCACGTGCAATATTGCAAGTAATTCTTGGACTTAACTTACATAGTCATTCACTCAGGAATGCATATTAGTATCCTGTCAGTTGTATCTTTTTTCCATTGCTTTTAGTATATAGAATGTGCAATATGTGCATTTATCTGTAATTAAACACTGCGCACTAAGGACTGTATTTTAAGGGAATTACTATTAGTACCCCAAATTATATCACACACACATTTAGCTATTTAAGTATCTCTTTCTGTCATTTACCTGTACAGTTAATTTAACCATGCAAAATATTCACTTACCTGTTCATTTAACCAGTCTGTATAATAAGTAAACTATTACTACCCTCACTCATATCATGTATCGTGTATCTGTCTTTTGTGTACTTTCGTTCTGGCATTTTGCACCTGCCCTGTGTTTTTGTTGTAGCTGCTTGACAAAGAAATGTCCCCTCGGGGATCAGTAAAGTATCTATCTATCTATCTATCTATCTATCTATCTATCTATCTATCTATCTATCTATCTATCTATCTATCTATCTATCTATCTATCTATCTATCTATCTATCTATCTATCTATCTATCTATCTATCTATCTATCTATCTATCTATCTATCTATCTATCTATCTATCTATCTATCTATCTATCTATCTAAAGTCAAGGGATTATCCTTATTGTATTTTATACAATTCTTCAGGTTTCAGTTCCACTTACTTGGTGTGTTTGGTCTCAATGACGTAAGAATGACTTGATAATGGCTAAAGAAACTAAGAAATAAAGACATTTCATATGTCTTATTATACTTACTTGATGTGTTTGTCGTACATGATGGGTAGGAACTCGTCGACGGGCAGCATCTTGGAGAGTGGTTCAGCGTTGAGCAGCTTCTGGGCCCCCTGGAGAGAAATGGCGTAGGACAGGGTCCAGTAGGAATAGTCTGCTACCACCAGGTTCCTCACATTCTCCACCACCTCCTCATCACCTGGCTTCACCTGCTTACGGCCCAGGTAACTACGGACACAGGAAGAATGACGTGTTGGTAGTGTAGTAACTGCTTTGGAATTGGACAATTCTTTATTCCACTTGTGTTCAAATAAGACACAATTAATTTAATATGCAATTATAACATTATATGTAACAATTAACAGCACCCTTCTCCCCCTCTCAACCCAGTTTAGCTCATCCTACAAAATTACTCCAGCGCAGCTTGGCCCTTTCCTCTCAGTCTCCATGACAACGCGGGTGGGCGGCTGTTGCGTGGTCTCCAGGGTGACCGTGACACTGACTCACATGATGTCCCAGTCCAGTTCCACCATTTCCACCTCCTCCATCAGACGGAGCACGCGTCGCTTGAAGTTGGCCTGGAAGCGCACGTCGTCCTCAAAGATCAGCGTCTTATCCATCTGCTGGTCTACCATCTGAGAGGGAGGGAGGGGGCAGATGGAGGGGTGAGAGAAGGGTGGGGAGAGAGCAAGGTAAAGAGAGTAGAGAGGGATAAAAGAGGTAGAGGTGACAGAGAGGGATAAGAATGGGTGATAACTAGTAGGTCTCGTGTGTGTGTGTGAGTGTGTGTGTGTGTGCTCATTCGGGATCTTGTTTCCCACGAGTACGGTCGTCGCTCTAATCACCTACTCTGAAGCTCTACTGTTCCCAGATATTTGAGTGTTCAAAAGACACTTTTGTGGTAGAGTTTCTGTCACTGACAACCACTCAGACGATAAGATTGGTGAAATCATTTAGAAAGTTGCATAAACTGACAGGCTAATAAAAAATTAAAAAAATTAAGGCCATGGAATTTACAGTACCAGTCAGAAGTTTGAACACACCTACTCATTCAAGGGTTTTTCTTTATTTTTTACTATTTTCTACATTGTATAATAATAGTGAAGACATCAACTATGAAATAACACATATGGAATCATGTAGTATGCAGCACTCCATCACTCTCCTTCTTGGTCAAATAGTCCTTACACAGCCTGGGGGTGTGCTGGGTCATTGTCCTGTTGACAAACAAATGATAGTCTCACTAAGCGCAAACCAGATGGGAAGGCGTATCGCTGCAGAATGCTAAGGTACTCATGCTGGTTAAGTGTGCCTTGAATTCTAAATAAATCACAGACAGTGTCACCAGCAAAGCAACCCCACACCATAACACCTCCATGCTTCACAGTGGGAACCACACAAGCAGAGATCATCCATTCACCTACTCTGTGTCTATCACAAAGACACAGCAGTTGGAACCAAAAATGTGGACTCAGACACGGGACAGATGTCCACTGCTCGTGTGTCTTGGCCCAAGCAAGTCTCTTCTTATTGGTGTCCTTTAGTGGTGGTTTCTTTGCAGCAATTTGACCATGAAGGCCTGATTCACACAGTCTCCTCTGAACAGTTGATGTTGAGATGTGTCTGTTACTTGAACTCTGTGAAGCATTTATTTGGGCTGCAGTTTCTGAGGCTGGTAACTCTAATGAACTTATCCTCTGCAGCAGAGGTAACTCTCGGTCTTCCATTCCTGTGGTGGTCCTCATTAGATCCAGTTTCATCATAGCGCTTGATGGTTTCTGCGACTACACTTGAAGAAACTTTCAAAGTTCTTGAAATTTTCCTGATTGATTGACCTTCATGTCTCAAAGTAATGATGGACTGTAATTTCTCTTTGCTAATTTGATCTGTTCTTGAAATAATATGGACTTGGTATTTTACCAAATAAAGCTATCTTCTGTATACCAACTGATTGTCTCAAAAGCATTAAGAAGGAAAGAAATTCCACAAATTAACTTTTAACAAGGCACACCTGTTAATTGAAATGCATTCCAAGTGACTACCTCATGAAGCTGGTTGAGAGAATGCCAAGAGTGTACAAAGCTGTCAAGTTAAAGAATGGCTACTTTGAAGAATCTAAAATATAACAGGATTTGTTTGACACTTTTTTGTTACTACATGATTCCATATGTGTATTTCGTAGTTTTGATGTTACGAGCTGCTAACCTTCGGGCTTACGAGTTGGTCCTAGAGGCATACAGACAACAGCTCTGCAAATGACAAAAGACAGAATCACAGAGCCATGTTGAATTTCGCAAGGGAACAAGCATGTCTTTTTGATCGGTGGAGTGGTTCTCAAGAGGTCAAGGATCTTGAGGATTGAAAGACACAAACTACTCAAGCAGTTCAAGAACTGCCTTCACCAAAGGGTTGCTACCTACATTTATGAGCACAAGGACCTCACTCTTCAGAAAGCTACAGTCCTTGTAGATAAGTTTGTGTTGACACATAAAACTACCTTCACAAACAAATCACTGAGTATAGACCCCTACACAAGCAATCCAGAGACATCCCCTCAGGAACGGACTGGGAAAGAAAAATGGCCCTGGACTTTTTGACTCAGACTGGCCCACCAAAACCCCCCCAGCGATAAAACCCACACAACCCACGCCACACTATATGTAAACAAGATTACTGAGCAATAATTATAACAATAACTTTAGTAAAACAGATAGTAAAATAGAACAAGGGGAACGTGTTGCTCTTAGGAGGAGGCTGGCTAGAAGAAGGAGCACATATTGACACAATGGCACTGGCAGCAAGGTGGCAAGAATCTCTGGAACCATCTGACCAGTAAAATAAATAATACATTAAGAAATGTGTTGGTGAAAAGACTAGGCAAGTCATAGAATAAAATTAAAATAAACATATTTCCTACCTCCTTAAATTAGCGATTTCTGCAGCAGCTCACTTCTCTCAGCAAAGCCATCTATAACCAGATCACTGTCCAGGGCCATTAAAACATCTCGCTCAGAGCATAAAAGCATCCAGGTGCTGTTGAGATAGTGCTCCTGAGCCTACTCTTGATGAATTTCAAAGTAGAGAAGAATACGGTAGCAAAACACTGGACTGCCCTTGTGAGATGAACAGCTCTTGTTCACCATCTCCACCTCGTCTTCATTTCCTTCAGGTCCATGATCCTCCATAGTCCTGATTGTGTATACTTCAAATCCCGATTGTTTTAACCTAGTCCACTGTTCTGCCAGACTCATGAGCTCACTCTGTAAATTGGCCACTATTGCTCCGCTGTCAAATTTCATCAAACACTTGCTTAGTTTTTGAAGGGCTGTTTGTGGAAGGCCACTGGCACTGGATGTTAGCTGACTAAAGTTTTTAGGGTCCAGAAGAACCATGTCGGCATACAAAGTGCCATGACTCAGAAATCGCTGATGGATACTATCTATAACTGTATCCAGAATTTGATTATGGATACCAATCCTGTATGCAGGATGGTTTTCTTCTTTCGAGCCCTTTTCTTTGGCAGAGTGTTCTCTAACTCTAGCTCTGTTTCCTCATCCAGTTCCTGCAACTTCCTGTTGGCCCACTGAACAAATGTCTGCAGCTGCCTTGACTTTTTCAAAATCTCCTGCCATTCCTTTCAGCTTCTCCTCTGTAGACACAACCATACGATGCGAAGACAGAATGTCCATTCTACTTGTTAGAAGATATTTTGAGACTGGTGAGGTGACCTGAAATATTCTGAGGAATATCCGAGCTGTAAGTATTGTTCCATACTTCAGCAACCCCTCAATGTGCCTTGACCCGTGCAGTAGTGTTGATGTTTTTCTGATCTTGTATGGTTGAAAGATGAGAAGGACATCAACATACAGACCCTCATCTGGATTTCCAAAAGCTCCAAAGACGTTCTTTAAAGGCACTGTCTTTAGCCCACCAGGGTGTCTCTCCAATTGCAACAAGACGTCTGTGTCTTGGGTCCTTGCTCTCCTTCTCCCAAATGTTCATCCTCTGGTAGGATTCACGGAAGAACACAGCTATGTTGTTAATGAGAGAAAAAAGTGACCCACTTGCCAAGACACTCTGTTGTGTCTGCCAAAACAAGGTTCAAATTGTGTGCATAGCACCACACATGCACTTGATTGGTGGACTTTGCAGAGAGCAGGACAGAGATGCTTTTATACTCAGTGCCTCACATTTCACCACAGACACAAGCCTCTCATGGATGACGTTCATCACATATCTGACTATGACAGAGCATTGATCTTGTGTTGTAATGTCCTGCGTAGTGTGAATCTGGACTGAAAACATGCGAGCTTCCTGGATTTCACTTGCTATGGTGGCCTGCATTGTGTGTTGGATGGTGGTAATGACGTTATCGATGGTAGTCCTTGATAATAGAGTGATTAGAGAGCCTCTACCTCATCTTGACCCAGACTCATGCAGTTTTTTGCTTTTCTCTACGCAGGCAGTGAGATGCTCTTTCAGACACAGGTCGTACTTTCCCAGCAGAATTATCATCTCTAAAAAGTTGCCATGGTCAATGCTGCTGTCAACTATAAGCTGCTTCAGACTGCATGCCTCTGTAGCTCAGACCCCTCTTGACTATGACTTTAACAACATCTATAATGCACTCTAGCACTTGCCTTCTATGAGCAGACATCTGACTGCCGATGAACAGGCTCTCAATGTTACCTTTGGAGGACCTTAGAAAGTAGGCCTCAGCATATCCTCTAAACATAATGCTCTTCTCATGCTCTTCCACTCTCTGCCATACAAATGAAGCATGGTTCTCTTCACTGTATGACAGCCACTTCCTGTTGGTCCCATCTTTACAAAAGAAAACCTTCTGCACCACAGACTTTTCACACTTTGTTGGGGGTGGAAACTAATATCATATCTAGGTTCCCTGACTTCGGCCTCTTAAAATAATCAAAAATTGGGGTGGCAGTGGCATCCTGGCTCTGGCTCAATCTGTCCACTGCAGATGCACTATCCTCAACCTGGATGAGTAATTAGTATAAATTAGTATATTAGTATAATATTATAACATTAAATAAAAAGTATAATGTTAATATAATAGTATAATGTTAGTATAACATTAATATATTAATGATATAATGTTAGTATATTTATATAATTTCATATAATAGTATACTATATACCACTAGTATAATTGTAAGGTTTTATGTTCAGAGAGGTCTCTGGAAACCTTTAAGTTTTCCAGGTTTAGTGTCCAGAGACCTCTCTGAATTTCTCTGTTTCTTTTGGAATTGGTCCCCAATTAGAGACAGCTGCACCGCATTGCCTCTAATTGGGGAGCCTATTTATGTTAAGCATTCCCACCTGTGTTTGTGGGTTTTTGTGTATGTTCGTGCCGGTTCATGGTCGCATTCTCGCCTTTTGTTATTTTTGTGCTTTCGTATTAATAAAAGGAATGTTATCTCACTACAGCTCTGTGCCTCGGGTCCTGTCTCATGGCGATCGTGAAAATAATATTAATTCCAATTGGACAATACAGCTGTTTAAGAAATACACAACCAACATTTATAATTTTTGTAGGTTTTGTTCCGTCATTAAATCCTTGAGCAAGAAAAATGGTCTACATTGGTGGTTAGTCTCTAATTTGTTAATTCTAAGTACTAACTTGTCAACCATTCATGCATAACAATGAGTTCAACATTTGTTGTAGCACGTCAACTGTTTAATGTCCCGCCCCATCCAGGCTGTGATTGGTCGGTTCACGAAATGTGACATTTACGATCACTTGTTTCAACAAAAGGCACACGATCTAGCTAAACAGCCAGCTAGCCAAACCTAAACATTGCTTATCTTATCCCTATTGTCTTCCATCTTACCACTTCAGCTGCAAAACCTTGACTAACAGTTGAACTGGTATCGCTGGGCTCAATGGGCTGCTATCTCTGCTCTCTCTCCTGTCTGCTGCCAGTGCCTTCAGGCTCACTAGGCTGAGATGATAGACTGGTAAAGGCGCCAAATGAATAATTTGTTATTTTAAAACATGTGTTATTTTTAAAACCTCTTCTCTCTCTGCTTTTCAGCACCACCTGTTATTTCTCTTTTTGTTTGTCCATCTTGCTCCACTCTACCATTTACCCAAAACTTAACAGAGATGGGAAAGGGGTGGGGCCCAGGTACAGTTAGAATGGACTGGACCAAAAGTAATTGGCTGGGAGAGAGAGACTGATAGATGTAATACCCAACCACAGTGGCAGTGGGCCGGCAGCCCACTCGCCAGGGCACTAGTCATACACACAGCACTTGGTTATTTTTATTTAAGCGGGGGGGTTGGGGTTATTTATATTTTGCGTTGTATCGGCCCCAATTGTCAAGCGGCCCACTGGGAAAACTCCCGGTACTCCAGATGGCCAGTCTGTCATTGCGTCACCTCATACTGCGAGGTTTTGCCTGCTGCCAAAAGACAAGGAACGGCAGAAACTGATTCTTCGTATGCAACAGTTATTACTGTGAGAAAGGACATATTGTCTCTCAGTTTCTAAGTTGAAACAGACAAATGAGAGAGCGAAAAAGCAGTTTATTCTTGTGGGAGCACTCCAGCCTGTCAATATCTGGTTGGGACTGGTGTATCTCCTAAACAAGATTTTGGAACAGATGTGTATGAACCCTTTGTTTCAGACAGGTTCATGTCTCTGCGGAGTGGTGATGCTGTTAAGCAGCCTGTGAAGACTGGGGAAGCCCAATCCCTTTGTAGGGTGTTTGTAGGGTGTTTTGCCTTTGTCTGACACTTCAGCAACTGGTTACAGTGTGTTAGTTTAAGGCGTGGAGATGGGGTGCATGGAAGTTCCTTTGTATAATGTGGAACTCGAGTGAGGCCTAGTCTACCAGTGGGTCTCATTCATTTTGGGCAACAATTTGGCTTGAGGGACGTTTGTGCCAAATCCTGTCGTTTGTAAGGAACCCTGAGTAGAGGAACCTGATTGGTTATCAGAAAAGTACCCTAGAGTGTTGCTAGCGTGTGAGGTTATACGTGCTAGGTCTAAGAAGATTGCAGAGAGCAAGTCTAGTGTTGGGCAGGATGTCAGCAATCCCACCATGTTCAATCTGTCCGAGACGTTTGTGTGGTCCTGATTTTGGTAAACCTAATAAGTGGACCCCTCCTTTGAAACCCCCAAAGGTGAGCGAGTTTGTAGAACCACTGAAGGAAAAGAGGGTCCCCTATAGTTGACACTTCAATGTCTAAGAAGCAGCTGACTGCTGAGCAGAGTAAAGATGCTTCCCTCTCCCCTCTTTTTGCTGAGATAAGTCCAGACGAGTTTGATGAAGTTTGTGTGGGTTACTTTGACAGACATTGTGTTCTGATGAGGAAATAGCATTATCTCACCATTTCTGGGAAAGACGATTGGCCTAGTATATCTCCAATTGTCATTCCAGTTACACTTCAACAAGAGATAATGAGGTTGGCTCACAATTGTAGTATGGCAGGCCATCTTGACCGTATCTTGCATAACTTTTTCTGGCCTGGTCTGAAACAGGATTACTATAAATTCTGTTACATTTCCCAGTGGACAGGTACCTTTGCAGCCTATTCCTGCTTTGGACAAACCTTTCAGCAGGGTTCTGGTGGACTATGTTGGTACTTTGCCCAAATCAAAGAATGTTAACCAGTTTCTCTTAACCATCATGTGTGCTGCCACTCGTTTCAACTGAGGAAAATCACGAGAGGAAAGCTACTATGGATATTGCAGGAATTTCCCCTTGAAACCAGACATGTCTGTGGTAAAGCCAACTTGGTTGCTGTCTTTCAAAACATCACCCGTTTTGTGTTTAGCCAGTGTGTAGCCCTGGCACACATTTTGTATTGACTGCACATTTTGCCGAATTGGAGATTAGTTTTGGTTGGGCTCGTACCAAAGGGATGCGAGATATAGAAAAGGTACAAAGATCTACAGTTGACATACACAAGTCTTTAAAACTCATTTTTCAACCACTCCACAGATTTCATGTTAACAAACTATAGTTTTGGCAAGTCAGTTAGGGCATCTACTTTGTGCATGACAAGTAATTATTCCAACAATTGTTTACAGACAGATTATAACTATATCACAATTCTAGTGGGTCAGAAGTTTACATACACTAAGTTGACTGTGCCTTTAAACAGCTTGGAAAATTCCAGAAAATGATGTCATGGCTTTAGAAGCTTCTGATAGGCTAATTGAGTCAATTGGAAGTGAACCTGTGGATGTATTTCAAGGCCTACCTTCAAACTCGGTGCCTCTTTGCTCTACATCATGGGAAAATCTAAATAAATCAGCCAAGACCTCAGGAAAAAATGTATAGAGTCTGGTTCATCCTTGGGAGCAATTTCCAAACGCCTGAAGGTACCACTTTCATCTGTACAAACAATAGTACGCAAGTATAAACACCATGGGACCATGCAGCTGTCATACTGCTCAGGAAGGAGACGCGTTCTGTCTCCTAGAGATGATTGTACTTTGGTGCGAAAAGTGCAAATCAATCCCAGAACAACAGCAAAGGACCTTGTGAAGATGCTGGAGGAAACAGGTCAAAAGTATCTATATCCACAGTAAACCGAGTCCTATATCGACATAACCTGAAAGGCCGCTCAGAAAGGAAGAAGCCACTGCTCCAAAACCGCCATAAAAAAGCCAGACTACGGTGTGCAACTACACATGGGGACAAAAAAAAAAGGGGGACGCTTGCAAGCCGAAGAACACCATCCCAACCGTGAAGCACGGGGGTGGCAGCATCATGTTGTGAGGGTGCTTTGCTGCAGGAGGGACTGGTGCACTTCACAAAATAGATGGCATCATGAGGAAGGAAAAGTATGTGGATATATTGAAGCAACATCTCAAGACATCAGTCAGGAAGTTAAAGCTTGGTCGCAAATGGGTCTTCCAAATGGACAATGACCCCAAGCATACTTCCAAAGTTGTGGCAAAATGTCTTAAGGACAACAAAGTTAATGTATTGGAGTGGCCATCACAAAGTCCTGACCTCAATCCTATAGAACATTTGTGGGAAGAACTGAAAAAGCATGTGTGAGCAAGGAGGCCTACAAACCTGACTCAGTTACACCAGTTCTGTCAGGAGGAATGGGCCAAAATTCACCCAACTTATTTTGGGAAGATTGTGGAAGGCTACCCAAAACATTTGACCCAAGTTAAACAATTTAAAGGCAATGCTACCAAATACTAATTGACTGTATGTAAACTTCTGACCCACTGGGAATGTGATGAGAGAAATAAAAGCTGAAATAAATCACTACTATTATTCTGACATTTCACATTCTTAAAGTAAAGTGGTGATCCTAACTGACCTAAAACAGGGAAATTTTACTAGGATTAAATGTCAGAAATTGTGAAGAACTGAGTTTAAATGTATACTTCCGAATTCAATTGTACATTTAACCTCTGTTTTTCAAAACTTCTGAGTTTTAGGCAGCTATAAAAAAGGAAAAAAAGAATAGAGGATTATAAAAATAAAAATAAGTGTACAAAACATTAAGAACACTTGCTCTTTCCATGTCATAACTTGAACAGGTGAATCCAGATGTTGGGAGATCTGCACCTCTTTATAGCTCTGCTTCTTTAAGTTGATAAACAAAGCCTTTCTGTCTTGCATATTGCTCCACTTATTTTTTACTCCATATTTTAAGTTGGTGTGGGTTTTTATTTTGGTTTTCCTTGTCTGGAGCAAATTTAGTGGGCAACACATGGGTGTCTTTTAGGTCCCACTTTTAGTCATTCTTGTTGCTAGTCAACATTCAGCCCCCATGAGTGTCTTTGAGAACACCTCCTAGAACCCCACCTGTTTCGTTTTGGTTGTTGTTTGTGACTATTAGTTCCCCGTTCTGTTTGAGCGACAATTTTTGGTTTCTTGTTGGGCGTTTTGCGTTTGTGCAAGTGTATCTGATCCTTACCTCCTTCCAGATGTAATAGTGGCTGAGGAAGCATCCGACCTCTCCTTTGGTCAGGGTGCGGCGAGAGAATGGGTCATAGTAACCAGGTAGTATGTCCACTCCAAGGATTTTTATATCACTGCTGTTCAGAGCTCTGTAGGACACACACACACACACACACACACACACACACACACACACACACACACACACACACACACACACACACACACACACACACACACACACACACACACACACACACACACACACAGTGTCCATCTTTCTCTTGAAGGAACATTTCCCTCAGTGCCATAGCTCTGCCAAGCTTTGCATCCTCACCTAGCCTGGAAATCAGACTGAAATCACCTCTGTTTAGAATGATTGAGTCTGGATTACCAAGCTAATTCTCACCCTCCATCTATGGCGTCCACCACTTTGACGTCTATCTCCAGCTCGTTGAGTGAGTACAGCATCCTGTCCCTACGGTCCTGACGCCGACGCAGGTTGATCAGATACACCTACATTATGGGAGAACCAAGGTCAGAGGTCAACTCAGACACAATGATCCATATACTGAGTGAGAGAGTACAACACCATTGTTTGTTTGATCCCTGTTTGATCTATTCTAGTCCTTGAGAGGATTGGGAACCCCTGGCCTCTCACCTCATCAAAGCCCATGAGGTCTCTCTGTTTGGGGAAGAGGCTGACGTATTTGGAGGGGGCCATGGCAGGACCTTCAACTGGAAGGAGAACAGGGCTGTGTTATTAATACACATCTATAAGTTACTACCTTAGTATTACAGATATTTACTGTTAGTTATAGACCATAAACAAACAGAATAACACCTACTCTCACAACATAAGTTTTATAAAGTTTCTTACTCATGGCCTCCAGGATGAGATGGCTGAAGTTGATGCTGTCGTCCTCTATGGTGTGGTGAGGCTTGGCTGGGACGTTCAGGTATCCATACTTCACCTTGTTGCACAGGTACATCTGCACCTCTGGAATAGCAAAGTCAACTCTGTTATCAAACAGTTAACATGGCATTGAAGTACCAGGAACATGTGAACGTAATCATCTAGCCTTTTACTTTGAACACATTGATGTTTGCGATTATATGTTATTAGAGAGAGAGAGAGAGAGTACATGTGCTTTAACGTACATGCTGTACTGTAGGCTCCTACCTGACACGCGACAGGAGAAGGCGAAGACGATGATGTCATCAAAGGGCCAGGAGTAGTCCTGGTGAGGCGGATGGAAGGCCAGCTTCTTCATGCCGGTCTTCCTCATGTCCAGCAGGAAGGTAGAGTGGACCATGGGCACCGGGTAGCAGCCAAGCCGGTGGCGGTGTCTGGTGGGGAAATACTCAGCCGTACGCCGGTAGTAACCCTGAGAACAGACACACAGATCAACCCTTAATTCAACCAAATCCTAGTGTACAATATTATATACCTTTAAATTTCACACAGGCATTTGTAAATTGACACTCACTCACTCACTCACTCACTCACTCACTCACTCACTCACTCACTCACTCACTCACTCACTCACTCACTCACTCACTCACTCTTACCTGTGGAGTGATGCCGCACCAGTAGTTAGAGTAGGCTCCTTGGGAGTCCAACATGGGGGCGACCACAGACTTGTTCTCTGCTATCATGAGGTTGAGGGTCTCTGGGTTGGTCAAGATGTTGTCTGTGTCTGCATACTGGAGGATTATGAAAGAGTAGTATGAGAGTGTGTATTTGTTGCGAGTGTTTAGGTGAGAGTAAAGAGTTAGAGATAAACTTGATAGAGAGACAGGGTTATTGAAAACCAATGAGGAGAATTTGAATTTTTGTTTACTTCCTGAATTGAATTAATTGAAATATAATTGACCCCAACAACCCTTGATTTATACTTCTAGGCAGTGGATAAACAAATGCGCTGGACAGAGTAGAGATTTGGGACTGTACCAGTATGTAGTCAGCCCAGCGTTGCTTGGCAAAGTTTAGAGCAGCCTGTTTGAGTTTCATCAGATATTCATATCTGCCGTTGCTCCAGTATTTAGGCCCCATCTCTCCTGGGTAGGACCTGCACCGGCCGAACAAGACACACACAATCAATCACATGCACGCAGACAGACACACGCGTGCTACAGTATCATTCCTGCATGGTTTTGAGGTACCCACTATATGGCCAAAAGTATGTGGACACCTTCTGCAAACTGTTGCCACAAAGATAGAAGCACAGAATCGTAGAGCATGTCATTGTATGCTATAGCGTTAAGATTTCCCTTCACTGGAACTAATGGGCCTAGCTCGAACCATGACCACTATTCCTCCTCCACCAAACTTTACAGTTGGCACTATGCATTGGGGCAGGTAGTGTTCTCCTGACATTTGCAAACCCAGATTTGTCCGATGAACTGCCAGATGGTGAAGCGTGATTAATCACTCCAGAGAACGTGTTTCCACTGCTGCAGAGTCTATTTGGCAGCGAGCTTTACACCACTCCAGCACACTTGGCATTGTGCATGGTGATCTTTATTCATTTTTATAATTTATTTTACCCACTTTTTCTCATCGCTGCAACTCCCCAACAGGCTCGGGAGAGGTGAAAGTCGAGTCATGCGTCTTCCGAAACATGACCCGCCAAACCACGCTCGTTAACACCCGCCCGCTTAACCCGGAAGCCAAGCTACACCAATGTGTCGGAGGAAACACGGTTCAACTGACAACCGAAGCCGGGCCCGCCACAAGTAGTTGCTAGAGCACGATGAGCCAAGTAAAGCCCCCACCGGCCAAACCCTCCCCTAACACGGACGACACTGGGCCAATTGTGTGCCGCCCTATGTGACTCCTGGTCACGGCTGGTTGTGACACAGCCTGGGATCGAACCTGGGTCTGTAGTGATGCCTCAAGCACTGCGATGCACTCGGGAGGCCCCGCGCATGGTGATCTTAGGCTTGTGTGTGGTAGCTTGGCCATGGAAACCCATTCCATGAAGCTCCCGACGAACAGTTATTGTGCTGACGTTGCTTCTAGAGGCAGTTTGGAACTCGGTAGTGAGTGTTGCAACCGAGGAAAGGCAATTTTTTATGCGCCACGCGCTTCAGCACTCGGCTATCCCACTCTGTGAGCTTGTGTGGCCTACCACTTCGCCGGTGAGCCGGTGTTGTTCCTAGATGTTTCCACTTCACAATAACAGCACTCAAGTTGACCGGGGCAGTTCTGGCATGGCTGAAATTTGACGAACTGGGTTGGTGGCATCCTATGACGGTGCCACGTTAAATGTCTTCAGTAAGGCCATTCTAATGCCAATGTTTGTCTATGGAGATTGCATGGCAGTGTGCTCGATGTTATACACCTGTCAGCAACAGGTGTGGCTGAAATAGCCAAATCCACTCATTTGAAGGGGTGTCTACACACTGTTGTGTATATATAGTGTACTTAGGGAAAATGAGGAGTCCCCTGAGGTCAGATAGCACTATGTATCAGTATGCATAGTTTTTAAGCTCTCTTTTCTCTCCACCTTCTGTTTTAAAATTACATTCCTTAAACAGCATTTTGAGTCAAATATCACAGTCTGGGTGTGCTAGTAAGATTATACAACTAAGCAGGGGCTGATGTTGACCAGATGTTTTTAAACACTTGGCCTTTTGGGTTTTAAGACGTACACAACTGTATCAACAACACATGCTTTTTGGATGACATAATAATGTTGAACTCATGATAATACTCCATCGAACTCATGTAGGATGCTCTATAGGTCTCCACTAACTCACTCACACATACTTTGGGGAAATACAAGATAATGCTGAACAGAAACAACACTTACGTAGGATGCTCCATGGGCCTCCACTCCACATAGTGATAGAACTTTTGCATGACCGTCAGCCATTCTTTCAGAACAGCTGTAGTGTTGTCAGCATTGTGATCTGTAGCTGCCCTGCAGACATGGGAATAAAGACACACTGTCTGGCACTAGCATACAGTTGAAGTCGGAAGTAACACATACACTTATTAAAACTCATTTTTCAACCACTCCACAGATTTCATGTTAACAAACTATAGTTTTGGCAAGTCGGTTAAGACATCTACTCGTGCATGACACAAGTAATTCTTCCAAGAATTGTTTACAGACAGATTATTTCACTTATAATTCACTATATCACAATTCCAGTGGGTCAGACATTTACATACACTAAATTGACTGTGCTTTTAAACAGCTTGGAAAATTCCAGAAAATGATATCATGGCTATAGAAGCTTCTGAGAGGCAAACTTACATAATTTGAGTCAATTGGAGGTGTACCTGTGGATGTATTTCAAGGCCTACCTTCAAACTCAGTGCCTCTTTGTTCGACATCATGGGAAAATCTAAAGAAATCATCTAAAACCTCTGAAAAACATTTGGGGACCTCCACAAGTCTGGTTCATCCTTGGGAGCAATTTCCAAACGCCTGAAGGTACCACGTTCATATGTACAAACAATAGTATGCAAGTATAAACACTATGGGACCACGCAGTCGTCATACCGCTCAGGAAGGAGACGCCTCTGTCTCCTAGAGATGAACGTACTTTGGTGCGAAAAGTGCAAATCAATCCCAGAACAACCGCATAGGACTTTGTGAAGATACTGGAGGAAACAGGTACAAAAGTATCTATATCCACAGTAAAACGAGTCCTATATCGACCTAACCTGAAAGGCCGCTCAGCAAGGAAGAAGCCACTGCTCCAAAACCGCCATAAAAAAGCCAGACTATGATTTGCAACTGCACATGGGGACAAAGATCATACTTTTTGGAGAAATGTCCTCTGGTCTGATGAAACAAAAATAGAATTGTTTGGCCATAATGACCATCGTTATGTTTGCAGGAAAAAGGGGGACGCTTGCAAGCCGAAGAACACCATCCCAACCGTGAAGCACGTGGGTGGCAGGATCATGTTGTGGGGGTGCTTTGCTGCAGGAGGGACTGGTGCACTTCACAAAATAGATGGCATCATGAGGAAGGAAAATTATGTGAATATATTGAAGCAACATCTCAAGACATCAGTCAGGAAGTTAAAGCTTGGTCGCAAATGGGTCTTCCAAGTGGACAATGACCCCAAGCACACTTCCAAAGTTGTGGCAAAATGGCTTAAGGACAACAAAGTCAATGTATTTCTCATTGCTTTTAGTATATTGAATGTGCAATACATGCAGTTGTCTGTAATTAAACCCTGCGCACTAAGGACTGTATTTTAAGGGAATTACTATTATTACCCCAAATTATATCATACACACATTTAGCTATTAAAGTATCTCTTCCTGTCATTTTTTTTTTACCTTTATTTTACTAGGCAAGTCAGTAATTCTTATTTTCAATGACAGCCTAGGAACTGTGGGTTAACTGCCTTGTTCAGGGGCAGAACGACAGATTTTACCTTGTAAGCTCGGGGATTCGATCCAGCAACCTTTCAGTTACAGGCCCAACACTCTAACCACTGGGCTACCTGCCGCCCCATTTACCTGTAGTTTGTGTAACCATGCAAGTATTCACTTATCTGTAAATATAACTGTATACTTAACTGTACAGCTAATTTAACCATGCAAAATTTTCACTTACCTGTTCATTTACCCAGTCTGTCTATTAAGTAAACTATTATTACCCTCGCACATATCATACGCATTTTTAGCTACTGAAGTATTTCTCTGCCATCGACCTGTATAGTATAGTTAACCATCCAACATCCAACAATGTATAGTGTACATATTCAGCCAACCACCCCATACTATGCTATGTCTTTTTTATAGCTTTTATTTTTTTGCACTCCAGATATCTTGTATTTCTATACTTTTTCATACTGCCGCTCTATGTATCATGTACCGTGTATCTGTCTTTTGTGTACTTTCGTTGTGGCATTTTGCACCTGCCCTGTGTTGTGTTGTAGCTGCTTGACAATGACATTTCCCCCTCGGGGGATCAATAAAGTATCTATCAATCTATCTATCTATCTATCTATCTATCTATCTATCTATCTATCTATCTATCTATCTATCGGTGTGGACATCACAAAGCCCTGACCTCAATCCTATCGAAAATGTGTGGGCAGAACTGAAAAAGCGTGTGCGAGCAAGGAGGCCTACAAACCTGACTCAGTTACACCAGTTCTGTCAGGAGGAATGGGCCAAAATTCACCCAACTTATTGTGGGAAGCTTGTGGAAGGCTACCCAAAAAGTTTGACCCAAGTTAAACAATTTAAAGGCAATGCTACCAAATACTAATTGAGTGTATGTCAACTTCTGACCCACTAAGAATGTGATGAACGGAATAAAAGCTGAAATAAATCATTCTCTCTACTATTATTCTGACATTTCACATTCTTAAAATAAAGTGGTGATCCTAACTGACCTAAGGCAGGGATTTTTTACTAGGATTAAATGTCAGGAATTGATGATGTTTAAATGTATTTAGCTAAGGTGTATGTAAACTTCCGACTTCAACTGTATAATAGTAGTCTGTGTGTAACGTGACCACTTGGTTTGCATACAAGCACAACACATCTAGGAATCAAAGACACTGAACATCTGATAAAACAATGTGGTCACATTACACGTGCAATCGAGAAATGCCATGCATATCGTTTACCCTAAAGAGTTGATAATGAATATGAATTAGAGAGTCCGTATGAAATACATAATAATCAATATGCACAAGAGGAAATCCCTTTAGGGCTTCTGTGGAATCTCGTGGAAATGTGATATGTGCAAAACATAAAGTAACATACAGACGAATGTAAAGTATAGGTATAATTGCATAATGCAGTGCAACAGTCGGCGTAGTTAGAGTAGCCTACAGCAGCACTCATTATTTTCTATTGCGGGTGAGGGACGAGGGTTCTAAAGGGATTGTGGGGACTGGAAAGAAGAGGGGTGGTATTCTTAATCTAAACTAAACTAAATGCGATTGACCTTTGATCGCCCGCGAGTTTGATAAATCTACCTTCGACCAAATAGCGTCCAGGGAAACAGCGCTGGAGGGAAGGCTGCCACATACCATACAGAGATGCGGTTTTTGGGATAGTTCAGCCTCTCCAACGCTCCGAGGTAGTATGGCAAGGAATGCGCTGCGTTCCGAGCAATGATCGCAACAACAATCGTTGGCAGCTGTATTTTCGATTCTTCTTGATATTTTTCCTCCGAAAAATAACATTCTGTTCTAGAAACTAAGGCCCCTAAAACTAAAACCCAAAGAAACATGGTGGAGTTTACAGTCCAGGCTGCTGCACTTAGCTCCAGCTCACAGTCCGCGTCAGCACTAAGTAAAAAATGTCTTTCTCCAAAATGTTTAACCCCCCTCAAGATGCAGCAGATGAGGTTCTTTCCGTGCCCAAATCCGACGTGTTTCGGCGGAGGGTTTTAAATTACATCTATTACAACTTCCGCACCATAATCTATGTCAGAAATGTTGGCGAGGAGTGAACTACATACATGCAGTGCAACTAGCTAGTAATTTAACTACATTTTACAGTAGTTTAGTGGTAGTTAGACTTAATTCAAATCTAAGTAGGGTTTTCAGTAGTTAATACATGTTTTGCTCCCGAGTGGCGCAGTGGATTAAGGCACTGCATCTCAGTGCAAGAGGCGTCACTTGTTCGAATCCAGGCTGCAGCACATCCGGGAGTCCTATAGGGTGGCGCACAATTGTCCCAGCGTTGTCCAGTTTTGGCCGGGGTAGGCCCTCATTGTAAATAAGAATTTGTTCTTTACTCACTTGCCTAGTTAAATAAAGGTTAAATAAAACAAATAATAAAAAAGCAGTGTAACTAACTACTGGAACTACACACTATTTTTTTGGGGTTGCAAAAATAAAATATGGGTGAAGTAGGCTAACTAAAAAGTCCTAGGAATCCTGTTAAAACCACATTTTAAGACACAACAACAAAAAACTCCCAGTAGGTTTTAGGATGATGTTAAGACACTGCCCAGACAAACTCTGAGCCAGGAGTAAAATCATCTCATAAGTTTCTCAGCTGTTAATCACCACAGTTTAAGTTATCACAAAGGAAAGATAGTGATGACGCTCAATGACATTGTTACAAATAATGGGGAATAACCAATCGCGATGAGGCATCGCCAGCTGTGAGCTCTAAAGCACTCCTCAGACACTGTAAATGTGACTACGTCAAATGTTGCAATGGTTAAACGAAGGTTACATATGTAATCACGGTTATGTCAGCTATATGAATCACTCCAATATATTGGTATCACTGTGCGGCGGAGGCATACGTCTCAGGTGAGGATTTACAGATTATATATAGACCCCATGACCGCGACACCTGTTCTCCCAAGGTGACAGACCCTCCCTCGAGAGCATGTCCGCTGACACATTCAGAATGTCAGGTACGTGCGTTGTGCGTAGAGGTGCTAGACCTCCCTGAGCCCAGAGAAGGATCTCCCGTGCTATAAGATTGAGGCAGTGTGACCTCAGTCCACCCTGATGGTTGATGTAAGCCACCACTGTGGTGTTGTCCGATCTCACCAGGATATGTCTTCCTTTCAGATGTGGAAGGAAAGACCGCAGGGCCAGCAGTACAGCTCAGAGCTCTAGTGTATTGATGTGCCTGCTGCTCCAAGGGGGTATCCAACAGCCACTGGCTAACCTGCCCTTGGTCACCCCCCCAGCCGATCTGGGAGGCGTCTGTGCTGACCAGCTCCTGGCAGCACATCCTCAGCATCTCCACCCAACCTGAGAGAAAGGAGCGACAGTGCCACCTCAACAATGCCGTTGAAGAGGTCGGAGATGGAGCAGGCCTAGGGGAATCAGCAACGAGGCCGCCGTCAGCAAGCCAGCAGGCGTTGGCAGGTCAGGGCGGATAAGATAAGATCGCCTGAACCCTTCTGGTGGGCAGGCATGCTCTCATGAAGAGTGAGCCCAATTCCATGCCAATGAAGGCCACCCTCTGGGTGGGCATCCCTAGCCGTTCTGATGTTTTCTTCAGGGGGTCGGCCTCCGTGGTTCATGAAATAATCCAAAGAAAATTGAATTTATTTATTAGCCTAGTAAAGGGGTCTCTCAGGCCACCTATGAGGAGCTGGATAAACAATTGTGAAAGTATGTGCAATTTTCACGTGTTCTGTCGCAAACTGTCATAAGCAAATCTCACAAGTATCAGACACCACAAGCTCCCAGCTACTATCTAATCAACGCAACATTTACATTATCCCGCCCCTCTCTGTGTGGTATGTGCGTTTGTCTATCACTCTGTGTGTAACCAGTGAAAACCATCTTGTAACAGAAATTCTTTCCTCAACCTATTATTTGTTATTTGCAAACTTTGTCATGAAATTATCAGCATCAGTACAGAACAGTACAGAACCATCACTAGACCAGCACATTAGAAGGCACTTAACCTGGCATGACGTTTTGATAACCATGTAAATCTCTCTCGGACAAGGTGATTTTTAGCAATATATTCGGCTCTATTTATTCTCAGATTCGAAAATGCTATTTGAGTAACTGTTCATCAATCTTATGGCTTGGGGGTAGAAGCTGTTAAGGAGCCTTTTGGACCTAGACTTGGCGCTCCGGTACCTTGGCGCTTCTTGCCGTGCGGTAGCAGAGAGAACAGTCTATGACTAGGGTGGCTGGAGTCTGAGAATTTTTAGGGTTTTCCTCTAACACCGCCTGGTATGGCAGGAAGCTTGGCCCCAGTGATGTACAGTACTGGGTCATACACACTACCCTCTGTAGCGCCTTGCAGTCGGATGCCGAGCAGTTGCCATACCAGCCGGTGATACAACCAGTGAGGATGCTCTCGATGGTGCAGCTGTAGAACCTTTTGAGGATCTGAGGACCCATACCAAATCTTTTCAGTCTCCTGAGGGGGAATAGGCTCTCTTGGAAGAGAGCTTGAAATTCTGTGTATTCTTTTATTTTTTGTCAGATATAGGATCCAGGATCTTCTTAAAACTAGGGCCAAGATGATATCGGATATCTCTCGAAGCAGGAGGTAGAGATCCCAAGCACTGCCGTGTTGTATTTGACTACCAATCATTTGGTAGAGTTAACAGAAGAGTGTTCATTTTTCAGAGGCACTTCCGGATAGATGGCCATTCTTCCATAGACTCTCTCAGATAGTGTCACAGGTTTAGAAGACACATCTCATTTGCCATAAGACAAGTTCTCAATCTCATAGTTGATCTGGCCAACAGTAAAATTAATTTGTCTCTCTTGAACCAGTTGTTGCAGAACTAGTCTGAGCATTGTGGTCATGCATGATGTCTGGTGGAAACAGATAGGGAATTGGAAATGGTACATGATTCAGCAGAGAAGCAACAGTCGTTTTTGATACCATACATTAATGCATTGTCTGGATTTTCTTCCACAGCCCGCAGATGGTACTTGTAGTTGTCTGGGTCACGCGTGGTGAATTCCGCTTCAGTGATTTTTGAGCAAATGTCCTCATTGGTAGCCAAGCAGAAGCGACAAATGCAACCAGAGGAAACATTATTGCTCAACCCTGCAACTGCGTATGCAGAGAGGTTATCTGCTAAGATTGTTTTGATTGTGCCTCAGAAGGTTTTGTTTTCACCATTGCATTCTAACTTCACACCCTGTGTTTCCAATTCCTGGATGTCACGTATCAAAGGCTTGAATACTTCTTAAGTGGTGACTTATTTTTGAGTGAGGCGGTGATGAACCAGTGAGGAGAGGTATATATTTTGAAGTTGGGAAGTATCCTTGTGGTCAAGATTTCCTAATCTACAGTAAAGTGCACTGTAGTCAATTTGCGCTTGCCTTTTCTTTTTAGAGCCCAGTGGATTGACACTTCAATGTCATCTACATAGAACTGCAGACAGAGGCTCTGCTTTGTTAGGTTGGGATTTGATTTGAACAATTCACTGTCAGTAAAGTCTTCCAGAATTTCATCATTTTGTGGCTTTTGGTCTAGATTAAATGCAGCCCAGACCTCTTAATTTCTTGCAATTTTTTTGCTGTATGCTGACCAATGGGTTGAATTGACATGACATTTTATAACCTTCTTTGTTGCTCAGGGGTAATTCAATGGGCCTGACCATGCCCAATTCTTTCACACAGTAATGCTACAGCATCCACTCAGAGCAAATGTCAGGAATACTGCCGAGTTGTTAAGCAAGGCCCTGAGATTGTCTTTTTCATCCACATGTATTTGCTTATTTATAAGGTGAAACCTGAGGGCATCACTAGTGTGTCATGAATGCATCACAAAATGGTTCTGAGGTCAACAATGCTATTCTGTACCGTAGCTGGGATGCAGTGTTCTTCCCTGATTTTCTAAATAAAAAGACCTTCAATTAGCTGCTCAGTGTTGATCTCTGTGGCTTGAACATGTTCAGCCTCTGGCAGACTCTCTACATCGCTCGCGTTGTCTCCAATGGGATCCTTCCCAGTCTCAAATTCATCACAAGGTTAATTATCATCTAAGTCGGAGGTAAAAAGCTCTCTGTGGTTTCAGTAGACCGATAGGCGCTGAAACATCTATTTCTTTTCCCACACCCATTAAGTCCACGGGTAATTAGAAAATGTGGTTCATGCTGGTGATCGAGGTCAAAATGTGTGAGTAGTCTGGACACAGAGAAAGTATGTTTGTTGCAAAGTGGACAATTGAGTAGAGTTGGCATTCTTCACACAGATTGTGAACCTTGGAATGATGGGATGGAATCATGGAGATCATTGGTACTCAGCCACTTGCAGACATCATCAAGGGACCAATCTTCCACAGCCACACTCAAGTTGACACTAAAAGTGAAATGTATTAGTGTTGAGGCTAAAACAAAACCTATACCCCTCTTTCTAGACAACCTCCTGTCCTCCTCATTTGTATTTATGGTTGTTCCACAAAGAAGCAGAGCTTGTCAGGAAACGTGAAGAGGAAACGTCTCTCTCTTATTTAATTAATATGGGACATTTTGGGATTCTGCAGTCCCACATTAAGTGTTGACTCAGATAATATGATGCTCCAAATGGGGCATTAAGTTCTTCTTCCATGTCAACCTAAATTGTCCTATTAGTGTTCTCAATAGAGAGAGCCTATTTGGGCAGTAATAAAGGCTTCTTGATATAATTACACGTTAGGAAGCTTTAATCCTCTCATCTAATCCTCCCATTTGCCTGTAGGTTCATCCTTGCCCTTTTAATAGTCCAAATAAAGTGACTAATCATTTTGTCTATGGTGTTAAAGGTGTTGGCTGGTATTGACAGTGGAAACAAGCTGATGACGTCATTCAGTTTAGGAGCTATAAACATCTTTATAGCATGTGGCCTACCCCACAATGAGATTAGTAGTTTATCCCAGTTCTTAAACTGGAGTTGAATTTTGTTCAAAAATACAGAATGGAAAAGAAAAATGTCCCTTCCCCTTCCGCTAAGAAACAACTTCTATTCTCACATACAAAAAGAAGACACCATTACACCAGACATTCACCATTCAGTTAGTATAAGATGAATGAATAACACAGAACACACAATCATACACTACATGACCAAAAGTATGTGGACACCTGCTCGTCGAACATCTCATTACAAATCATTGGCATTGATATGGAGTTGGTCCTCCCTTTGCTGCTGTAACAGCCTCCACTCTTCAGGGAAAGCTTTCCACTAGATGTTGGAACATTGCTGCGGGAACTTGCTTCCATTAAGCCAGAAGAGCATTAGTGAGGTGGGGCACTGATGTTGGGCGATTAGGCCTGGCTCGCAATTCATCCCAAAGGTGTTCAATGAGGTTGAGGTCAGGGCTCTGTGTAGGCCATCCAAGTTTTTCCACACAATTGTGCGCCGCCCTATGGGACTCCAAATCATGGCCGGTTGTGATACAGCCTGGATTTGAACCAGGGTGTCTGTAGTATTGCTTCTAGCACTGAGATGCAGTGCCTTAGACCGCTGCGCCAGTCGGGAGCCATTGGGGCAGGTAGCTGTCTCTTGGCATAGGCCAAACCCAGATTAGTCCGTTGGACTGCCTGATTGCAAAGGTTCATCACTACAGAGAACGCGTTTCCACTGCTACAGAGTCCACTCCAGCCGACGCTTGGCATTGCGCATGGGGATCTTAGGCTGGTGTGCTGCTGCTTGGTCATGGAAATCCATTTCATGAAGCTCCCGTGGAACAGTTCTTGTGCTGACATAGCTTCCGGAGGCAGTTTGGAACTCGGAGGTGTGTTGCAACCGAGGACAGACGCTTCAGCACTCGGCGGTCCTGTTCTGTGACAGACAATAATATAAATGTTTGGATTTATTAGTTGATTGACTGTAAATACATTCATTCACCATTCAGTTAGTAAATACATCGAAAGACTTTATGGAGGCTAACCTGTTTGTAGATTCATAGCGACCTTTAAAAATGGTCTTGCTTTGGTCTGAAATACAGAGGACATAACAGGCCGCCCCAATACACCAACCTGAAAGACATAAATTAGACACAAACGCAACATGAATATAATCTGATCTGTTTTATGCATTCTTATTTTTGTAAAGTTTAACATAACCTATACTGAACAAAAATATAAACACAATATGTAAAGTGTTGGTCCCATGTTTCATGAGCTGAAATAAAATATCCCAGAAATGTTTCATAAGCACAAAATGCTTATTTCTCTAAAATGTTGTGCACATCCCTGTTACTGAGCATTTCTCCTTTGACAAGATAATCCATGCACCTGAAAGGTGTGGCATGTCAAGAAGCTGACTGTCCCCCTTGTGCTGGGGACAATTAAAGGCCACTGTAAAATGTGCAGTTTTGTCACACAGCACAATGCCACAGATGTCTCAAATTCTGTGGGAGCATGCAATTGGCATGCTGACTGCAGGAAGGTCCACCAGAGCTGTTGCCAGGGAATTTTATGTTAATTTCTCTACCATAAGCCGCCTCCGTCCTTTAAGAGAATTTGGCAGACCACGTGTAACCACGTCAGCCCATGACCTCCACATCCGGCTTCTTCACCATCGGGATCGTCTGAGACCAGCCACCCGGACAACTGATGAAACTGTGGGTTAGCACAAACAAAGAATTTCTACAAAAAATGTCAGAAACTGTCTCAGGGAAGCGCATCTGCGTACTCATTGTCCTCACTAGAGTCTTGGCCTGACTGCAGTTCGTCGTCATAACCGACTTCAGTGGGAAGATTCTCCCCTTCGATGGCCACTGGCACGCTGGAAAAGTGTGCTGTTCACGGATGAATCCTGATTTCAACTGTACCGGGCAGATGGCAGAGAGCGTGTATGGCATCGTGTGGACAAGAGGTTTGTTGATGTCAAAGTGGTGAAGAGTGCCCCATGGTGGGGGAATGGTATCAGCAGGCATAAGCTACGGACAAAGAACACAATTTAATTTAATCGATGGCAATTTGAAAATACACAGAGATACCGTGACGAGATCTTGAGGCCCTTTGTCATCCCATTCATCCGCCGTCATCACCTCATGTTTCAGCATGATAATGCATGGCCCTATCACGACTAAGGATATGACCTAGATGCAGGCACAGGAGACCGATAGTTCGGTTCTCCGAATATTTATTATAACAAAAGGGCAGGCGAAGGGCAGGTCGAGGGCAGGCAGAGGTTTGTAATCCAAGGCAGAGTCAATCCGGGACAAAACGGCAGGCAGGCTCAGGGTCAGGGCAGGCAGAAAGAACTGGGAAGACTAGAAAACAAGAACTTGAGAAACGGGAAACACGCTGGTAAGACCTGACAAAACAAGACGAACTGGCAACAGACAAACAGAAAATGTAGGTATAAATACACAGGGGATAATAGGGAAGAATAGGAGACACCTGGTGGGGGGTGGAGACAAGCACAAGACAGGTGAAGCTGAAAATGTCCCAGTTCTTCCTTGGCCTGCATACTTACCAGACATTTCACCCATTGAGCATGTTTATGATGCTCTAGATCGACGTGTACTACAGCGTGTTCCATTTCCCGCCAATATCCAGCAACTCTGCACAGCCATTGAAGAGGAGTGGGACAACATTCCACAGGCCACAATCAATAGCCTGATCAACTCTATGTGAAGGAGATTTGTTGCGTTGTATGAGGCACATGCATGAGGCATATGCTGACTTGTTTTCCCTAACTTTTTTTTAAAAGTATCTGTGACCAACAGATTCATATCTGTATTCTCAGTCATGTGAAATCCATAAATTAGGGCCTAATGAATTTATTTCAATTGACTGATTTTCTTACATGAACTGTAACTCAGTAAAATCTTAGAAATTGTTGCATGTTGCGTTTATATTTTTGTTCAGTGTAGCTCAAAAGTATTGTGGATTATGGTGCTGCACCTAAATATAAACAGTACTGGCACCCAAAATGAGTACCAGCACCTATTTCAGTCCAATTCAAGCACTGGTCTAGATTATTTATGAGTTAATCATATAGAAATATCAAAGCATTCTTTCAACAACTTCAAAGCAGTCTATGGCGCAGGAACCACTGACTCACTGCTTTTTTAAATTTTTATAATCAACACACCTGCTGGTAAGTCTTAACTGGCCGTGGTAGAAAAAGTACCCAATTGTCATACTTGAGTAAAAGTAAAGATACCTTAATAGAAAATTACTCAAATAAAAGTGAAAGTCACCCAGTAAAATACTACTTGAGTAAAAGTCTAGAAGTATTTGGTTTTAAATATACTTAAGTATCAAAAGTAACAGTAAATCATTTCATTTCAAATTCCTTATATTAGGCAAACCAGATGGCACCATTTTCTTGTTTTTTTTTTAATTTACGGATAGCCAGGGTTACACTCCAACAATAAGACATAATTTAGAATCAAAGGATTTGTTTTTAGTGAGTCTGCCAGATCAGAGGCAGTAGATGACCAGAGATGTTCTCTTGATAAGTGCATGAATTGGACCATTTTCCTGTCCTGCTAATTATTCTAAACTTTTGGGTGTCATTATTTTCTTTAGGATTTTAGTGAAGTAAAAGTAAAAGTTGTCCAAAAAATTATTATAAAGTACAGATACCAAAAAAACCTACTTAAGTAGTACTTTAAAGCATTTATACTTAAGTACTTTACACCACTGTTAACTGGTTAGGACAGCTCATGAGGTCTCTTAAATATCTGACTAGGTACAATAAAGTATGTATCTATCTATCTATCTATCTATCTATCTATCTATCTATCTATCTATCTATCTATCTATCTATCTATCTATCTATCTATCTATCTATCTATCTATCTATCTCGTATGACTAAAGAGGCTTTGTGCATAGCTTTTATTTTTTGCCATAAGATAGGAGTAAAATGTTTCTATTCTCAGCAATTTTCTACTCTAAGACTATAATATTCTTAAAGATGCTCTATACAGAAATTGCTCCGCCATTTCATGGTCGCTAAAATTCTAATTGTTCGCCTTAACAAGCAAGTATAGCGTAGAGAATCATTGTACCATCTAAACCGCTGTGAAAAATATTTTCCCTAACCAAAATGATTGTATTTTCTGCTGTTTTGAAGCTGGTGTAAAAAAATGAAAGTAAAAGACGCAAAAACGAATAATGAAGCATAGACATAGTGCACATAGAACAGATCTACCTCATCTTAGACTTGGTTAAATTAAAATGACAGATATATAACTAAAATTTCGATGTGAATTTGGTCAGGTCCCCCCAAAAGTGACATATTGCAGCTTTAAGGGTAGCTTTATTATAGCTTAACTTTTTCCAGTGTTAAGTAATTGGTAGCTTGGTAACCTATATTTCCACAGTAGCTTCCCCAACACAGGAAATTAACGGCTTGTTACAATCGAACTATTTGGTCATAGCAGGCAACTTTACACCACTGCTAGGCCTACTATTTACGCTGAGAATCAACGGGCTTTGTAACATAATTGATAGCCTACTGGTGTGCCTTTAAAAATATTGAAATAGTAGCTGTGGTGTATGATTGTAACGACTGCATTAGGATTTTGTTAAGATTCGCATTAGCTACAGCCAAAGCTGCTGGTGGGTGATTCTCACAAAATTGGTATTGCTCTTGGTAAAGAGTGGAAAGACGGACACTTTTTATTTTATTTTGTAATGGATAACATACCATCTCAAATTATTGTCTACAGTTTCCAATAAGTTTGGAATCATTTCTGTTTTAAACTTAAAAAGTACATAAATATAAAGAGCAAATTACATTTTATGCACAGCTAAAATATTTTTAATTCTGTAATATTATTCTAGGAATATTTTACCATTAATGTTTTTCGGTAATGAGATCCATATTATGGTAGATGCAAGACCGCATTTAATATAATGAGCAAATGAGCAAACGGTACTTCATCAAGAGCAAAAAATATAATTTGAACCATATTAACGTTTTCCTGTATGTGGAAAAGAAAACAAGTCCTCATATTGTTGCACTGTGCACAACCTCTGCATTTATAACTACCATTCGGAAGAGGGCGTAAAAGAGCCTGGCTTATTTTCTTTTGTGGCTGGCAGTTGGCATGGACCAATTTATCGCGTAAATTGCGGCCTCTCCTATACACAATACGTGGTGGATTCCTAAATTCAGCTGGCAAAGCTGGGTCCGATGATAAAACATGCCAGTGTTTCTTGACAGCATCTCCCACTTTTCGCGAGTTCAAAGTATATATACATTATAGTGTTCTTTAACTCTAGTGGGAGAGTAGTCTCTTCTTAGGAACCTATCGCGCATCTCCGCTGCTTTTTCTAGATAGTCCTCTGCAGTGACATATACGCTGCAGTCTGAAAAACTGGCTTCTTAGAAGTCCTCTTTTTAATGGCTCAGGGTGGAAGCTGTCCCCATGTAATAGAGTATTTATGTCCGTTTCTTTTCTATACAGAGTTGTAAACAGAGTTCCATTTCATTTCCCAATCCACATATCTAGGTAATGAACACGTTTAGTGTCACATTCAATTGTGAATTTGAGATTGGGGTCAATGTCATTGAGTAATGCCAAAAAGTCTGACAGTTCTTCTCCCGTTCCTCCCCATATGCAAAAAATGTCGTCAATATATCGATACCACTTTAAGAATGTATTAGTATCTCGGTCTCTCAAATAGTGAGCTAGGGCTGCCAGCCCCCTCGTATGAGAATGTTGGCATATAGACCAAAATACTGTCTTCTGTTAATCCCGTTATTGGTGAGATTTTGTTTATGAAGTCTATAGTCTTTCACATATGATGGCAATGCTTGCACATGAGGTTCTAATACGAGTTCGAAAATGGCTCTGGCATTGAGCCTATTGCTACAACCACTGGTAGAACAATCAGCCAGGCTCTTTTACGCCCTCTTCCGAATGGTAGTTATAAATGAAGAGGTTGTGCACAGTGCAACAATATGAGGAAATTTGAATATGTCTGCCACCCACATACAGAAAAACGGTTCCAAATGCATGACATTATTACGTGCTCCACTACCCATGTTATCTACATGATTAAATGTCCATGTGGTCTATGTTATGTAAAGGAAACCTCACGTTCTCTCAAACAGAGAATTAGTGAACATAAAAGTTAAATCAAGAGAAATGACAGGGATTACCCAGTTGCAGTACATTTTAATGACCTAAAACATGACATTATTTCCTAAAGGTCTTAATGATTAAATGCCTATGTATGTTATGTTGTAAAAGTGAATATGAATTAATACCCCCATTCTAAATTACTCTGACGTTTTTCTTGCGCTGTACCCAATGATTTAGAAAAACTTACTTGGTGGGTCGATGTCCTCATCGTGGTTTTACAGACGTGTTTATACGTTTTATGTACACACTATATAAGAATATTTATGATATGCACATTGTTATATTGCATAATCAGTTTTGTAGTTGCAAAAAATATTTGCAACGTCATTTCGTTTGAGAATAAATGCAACAACACTTGCAAGGATGTAAATTGATATGTGAGTACATTTAAATAAGAAATTTCAAGCATGCAACTCATTTACTAAACTTGCTACTGGTGAATCTTCTTCTGTGAAACAAAATACATTTCCCGATGTCGAATCTGTGCACTAATTTAGCGACTAACCTCGGCCAAAAGTTTTGTAGTTGTCAAAAAATGATCTGCAAGCAATCAGCAGAGAAAAACACAAGCTCTGGTGGACAGAGCTTTTTCTTCTGACCAATCAATTGTGTTGTCATTCTGGAACGTGCTTTCACCACAGATAGAACAATGGGCAAGATGTTTAACTGGATGTATAAATCTGAAGCATCTGGTTGGCATTTACACTCACCACCAAATGTGGTGATGAGAGGAAGCCCAGTGGCCGGCAGTAGGAGAAGATGGCGAGAGATGGATTATAACAAGTGTTTCCACATAGCGTTGGCTAAGGATGGGCAACTGGAAGCCCCCTTTTGTAGGCCCGTGGACCAATAAAAAAATAAATAAAAGGGTTTATTTTTTGGAACTCAGTCGTGGTCTCAACTTACTGTTGAGAGTTAGAATAATATAATACACAAGGTGCAATTTCGAAATTTGCGCATCAGCAGTCACTCAATTAGCCCATGTCAGCTAAACATTTTTAGATTGGTAAATTAGTCTAGTGGCCAGCCAGCTTTCTAAACTTGTAGTAAGCACGGTCTAATTACCGACTGGGTTGGGGCCCTTTGTTCATGAGTTATCATATTAAAAACTGCAAACATTTGCCTCCACCCTATAGATAGATAGATAGATAGATAGATAGATAGATAGATAGATAGATAGATAGATAGATAGATAGATAGATAGATAGATAGATAGATAGATAGATAGATAGATAGATAGATAGATAGATAGATAGATAGATAGATAGATAGATAGATAGGTACTTTATTGATTGAAAAAAATGTGTAGCATTGCAGGGAATTGTATGGATGTGGGTATGCAGACACACAAGCCACTGTGGCCCCTCACGATGCGTTAGGTTGTTTTGTGGCCCCCAACCCCATCAAAGTTGCCAATCCCTGACATAGCCCTAACCTCTACAAAGCCGATGCTAGCTAGCTGGCCTATTTTCTATTGACATTACATGGCCTCTTAGCTACCATTTGAGCCTTCTGACTAGTCTGTATCTAGTGTTTTTTACGTTTTGTAATTTGGTTGAGACTAACATTAGTTTGGAAAATTATTGTTTTCTCTGTGTATATTTGGTGTGTAGTTGGTTGGCTTTGCTAGTTTGTAAGCTGAGATCTCTGCTCAAGTTGGCTAATTTTATTTTGTATTTAACCTTTATTTAACTAGGCAAGTCAGTTAAGAACAAATTCTTAACAAATTCTAATGTTAGCTAGCTTGCTAATAATGTTATGAGGAGAACCATGTAGCTCCCTATAGAATCAGCTAGCTAGTTGTTGTTCTAGTGTTCGTTAAATTATATAGACACAGCATGATCATGTAGTCATGCATCTGCAGACCAGCGAGGAGGAGAAAAGCCAGCTTTTGGGTGAGCTAGCTTGAACAACATCAACTAGCTAGTTACCACTCCATAAGGGAGGAGATGGAAGTGATCTTGATAAAAAAGTATTGAATCATTGGTTAGCAAACAGCTACACTTTTGTTCTGTCTACAAATGGTATTCTAAATCTAAATCAATCTGGTTTTAGATCTAAACATAGAACCGCTACAGCTACCATGCTTGTTGTGAATAATATTGCAAATGCCTTAGATGATAGAAATAATTGTGCTGCTATGTTCATAGACTTGTCAAAAGCCTTTGATACAGTGGACCATGTTAATCTGTTGAATAAGCTGTCCTTGATGTGATTTGGGTTGGATGCTTGTAGATGGTTTCGCAATTATCTTAGCGATAGAACTCAGGCCATCAAGACAGATGGAGTCGAATCTGAGTTCCTTGGGTTACATAAGGGGGTGCCTCAGGTCTCGATACTTGGCCCACTGTTGTTTACACTGTATATAAATAACATTGATGAAGCTGTAAGGAACTGTAAAATTAATTTGTATGCTGATGATACAGTGTTGTATTCCATCGGTTGATCAAGCTGTTGCACATCTTCACTCTGACGTTTTAGCATTACAGAAGTCACTTCATGATCTTAAGTTGGTGTTAAATGCAATGCTGTTGTCTAGGTCTCACAAGTCAGATATGAATGCTTTTATAATTATTAGTTTAAATGGTACTCAAATTGAAACAGTTTCTTCCTATAAATATCTTGGTATCTGGCTTGATCATAAATTGACATTTAAAATGCATATAACTGGACGTTTTGAAGAAGTTGAAAGTCAGGATTGGTTTCCTTTACAGAAACAAATCCGGCCTAGCTTCTGCAAGCAGGAAGGGAATTGTCCAGGCCACTTCTATGCCCATTTTAGATTACGGGGATGTTGTCTACATGCATGCAGCTGCCTCAACACTCAAACATCTGGATGCTGTTTTCCATTGTGCCCTTAGGTTTATCACTGGTTGTGGTTATAGAACTCACCTGTACCTTATATCAAAAGGTGGGTTAGATCTCCCTGTGTGTAAGGAGAGAGCAGCATCTTCTTGTGTTTATTTATTAAGCAGTAATGCAGATACTTCCTATGTATTTAACAACATTAATTAATTTTAGATGTACAAATCACAAAACCCACTCTCAGGGATGGTTAACGCTGGAGACCCCTTTGGTCTCCATAGAACTGTGAAAAGCTGCTTTTAGTTTCTTTGCACCTCCCTACTGGAATAGGCTGCAGAGCTCCCTGCAGCTAGATGTTTTGGTGCCCTTGGGGCATTTTAAATTGTTGATTGGGAAGGTCTGTGTGGTTGAATGTGACTGTTTTTCTTAAAATGTATATTGTATATTTATTTGATTTGTATCTTTTTCATTTATTTTGTGCACAGGGCTCCCTTGTGAATGAGACCCTTGTCTCAATGGTGATTCCCTGTATAATTAAATAAAAGTTAAATAATATCAGATAAACATTTTCAGGAAAAGCATGGATATATCTCGCTATCTGTAGTAATTGTATTATTTGAAACCACCACATGCACATCATCTGTATCTATGTTACATTCCATATCATGTTTAAATATATTTTTTACAGTATTGTTATCTGTCTCAAGTTGTAGAACTCCTCAGCATGAAGAATACTGAAATCTGTTTGAATTGTCAAGTTGACTGAATTGTCATTAAAATAATGTTGTGCCTCTCTTTCAGATCTGCTAAGCACACCACTGCCTCAGTGGTTGGGTGAGCTCCTTCCTGGCTGGCCCTGTCCAGTGGTGACATTGGATGGGGCCACAGTGTCTCCCAACCCCCATGTCTCAGTCCCCACTAAGTATGTGGACACCCCTTCAAATTAATGGATTCGGCTATTTCAGCCACACCCGTTGCTGACAGCTGTATAAAATCGAGCATGCAATCTCCATAGACAAACATTATCAGTAAACTAGCCAATGCTAAAGAACTCAATGACTTTCAACTTGGCACCGTCATAGGATGCCACCTTTCCAACAAGTGATTTCTGCCCTGCTAGAGCTGCCCTGTTCAACTATAAGTGAACTTTTAGGAGCAACAACAGCTCAGCCGCAACGTGGTAGGCCACACAATCTCACAGAACCGCACCACCGAGTACTGAATGAAGCGTGTAGCGCGTAAAAATCGTCCGTCTTCGGCAGGGTTGGGAGTAACAGATTACAAGAAAACGGTAACTGTAATCAATTACGTTCCAGCTAAAATATTGTAATCAGATTACAGATACTTTTGAAAAACTAGATGATTACTTCGAGGATTACTTTTAAATTCAGAACGGATGTTTGCGCAAAAAAATCTTTGACAATTATCTGTTTTCTCAATTACTTTCAAATCAGCATTGAAAAAAGTTTAAATGTGTGCCACCTGAGCGAGTCTGACCACAAATCAGAGACCAGTATGATGACACACCAAATGTGTTTGATGGATCGCGGCAAAGAGCAGGAATAGGCTTTTGTAGGCTACAGTCCAAGCTATGTGCTGTCGGCATCCAAAGATTATTGAACTTGAATAAACGCTTGGAGGCAAGGATGACAGCAGTGGTGTAGTCTACGGCGATACGGATATCGCTTATTATTGATATCTACATAGTGCATTGATGTGAATCACACTGCTGCTCTCTCATTTAGCTATTTGCGCTTTACGGATTGTGGTTGCTTTGGATGGCTGTTCACAAATCTAAATGTCTATTTAAACCCAATAATGGTTGAATTCAAGAAGTTTAAACTGCCTATCAATCATTACTTTTGAAACCAGTGGAGAGCCAGTGAAAAATGCGCTCTTCTAACAGATGAATAGTGCGAAACCTATGGAATGAAATTGGGGCTTTTATTGCTCAATCTAATTCATGCTGATATAAAATATATTTAATATTTTAGCAAAGCATTCCATGAGCGCAGCATTTATTTTTCAACTCCAATCAATGAGCCCAATCAGTCCTCCATGAAAACGAAATAATAAACAACATAGTAGGGCTGGCTAATAAGTCCTTAGTTTTGGGGTCATGTTTAGGTAAAACAATTTGGCTAATCTATACTTCCATATTTCCAAGTCATATTCTTTAAGATCAAGGGGTATAATATTTATTGGAATGACTGGAATTTTGATAGACTTTGGTTTTTAAAGTAAAGATATAATTTAATTGTATTATTATATGCAGTAGTGTAACGAATACCCCACATAGAGCCACGATCGGGTGCCATGAGTGGGTCCAGCTGCAGCCACCGCGTCACCAGCACCTGATCGTCTCGACACGTCCCGAGGGGAGAACTCCGGAGAGCCGTACCAGATAAGTATGACGGTAACCCGGAGGGATGTTGTGAATTTCTTCTCCAGTGAGAGCTGTATTTGGGCGATCAGCCGGTGCCGGACTCGGAGAAGGTATCCACGATGATCACTCTCCTCACGGGGTGTGCTCTTGAATGGGCAACGGCACTGTGGGGGAGAGGTGCTGAGGAATTGGGGTCGGTTCCCCGGTTCATCGCTCAGTTTCGAGCAGTGTTTGATCACCCCGCGGAGGGGCGAGATGGGTGCGAGCGGCTTATGCGCCTGACTCAGGGTCGGGGCACGGCTTTGGAGAATGCTCTGTCGTTCCGGACGTTGGGAGCGTCCAGTGGGTGGAATGGGCCGGCTCTTAGGACCGCTTTCCGCAGGGGTCTGCGGACTGGGGTCCAAATATAGCTGGCTTGTGTAAGCCAATCTATGACGCTGGACGCCGACATCGCCAGGGCTATTGCCATCGACGGGCAGCTCCGGGACCGTGACCAGCTGGCGCGCCGCTCTCATCTTCCTCTCCACAGGGCAGAGCTGGAACCGGAGCCGATGGAGCTGGGGATCACGAGACTCCGCAGATGAGAGAGAACACCGGAGTCATCAAGGCCTGTGTATGAACTGTGGGGAGAGGGGGCATTTCCGGAAGGGGTGTCCCTCGGGCTAGACACGGGAAAGGGGTAAGTGGCCGGAGGGCGCAAGTGGGCACAGTAGGTGAGCGAGCATAGCCAGCCCTTTCTATTGTTCAGTTGTGCTGTCTGGTGACTTCCCCAATCGTGTGTCCACAGCCCTGATTGACTCCGGAGCTGCGGGGAGTTTCATTGACCGGTCCTTGGTAGACTCTCTCCGACTGCCGTTGCGCCGTTTGAGGTCCTCTATGCCCATCCAGGCCCTGGATGGCCGACCGGTGGGGTCCGGGTCGATTACTCACGTGAGCCGTCCGATTACTCTCACCATCCACGGCTGCCATCGAGAGAGACTGGAACTGTTGGTGATCTCATCCTCCATACATCCAGTCATCGTCTGTATGTCAAGGAGGAAAAAAGCGCTTTCCACCAAATGGCCGTTTCCTTCCATAGGTACCAAATCGCTCCCGAGGGGTTTAAGATGGAGGAGCTGAAGGTGGAGGCGGTGAGGTCATGGCCGGTCCCAAAGACCATTAAGGCACTACAAAGCTTTCTCGGGTTTGCCAACTTTTACCGCCGATTCATCAAGGGATTCAGCTCCATTACGGCTCCACTTACGTCGTTGTTGAAAGGACACCCTCAATGTCTCAACTGGACCTCTGATGCCCAGAAGGTGTTCCTCGACCTGAAGGGCCGATTCACCACGACACCCCTTCTACGTCAGCCGGACCCGCTCAAGCCCTTCACGGTTGAGGTCGACGCATCAGATGTCGAGGTAGGGGCGGTCCTCTCCCAGCTACAGGGGAACCCCCCGCGGCTGTACCCCTGTGCCTACTACTCTAAGAAGCTGAGTGCTGCGGAGAGGAACTATGATGTGGGTGACCGAGAGCTACTGGCATTGGAGGAGTGGAGACATTGGCTGGTGCTCATGAGACGTTCACTGTCCTGACAGATCATCTGGCCTAACTTCCGTCAGGCCAGATGGACTGTCTTTTTTGAGCGATTCCGGTTCCCCCTGACCTATCGCCCGGGAACAAAAAATGACACCAGTCCAGTCACCAGTCCGATGTACAAACTTTTGGCGGATGCCAGGAGAACGCTACCTGCCCGAATGCATAGTGCCATCTGTCAAGTTTGGTGGAGGAGGAGTAATGGTCTGGGGCTGTTTTTTATGGTTCGGGCTAGGCCCCTTAGTTCCAGTGAAGATCAATCTTAATGCTACACACCCGTCCTGCCACCATCCTGCATCGTGGGTCCCATCTCCCGGGACGTTGATGTGGACATTCAGCGGGCGGGGAGACGGGACCCCACCCCAGCTACATGCCCCCCGGGGAAGACATATGTACCCCGGAGAGTGCGGGGAAGGTTGGTGACCTGGGCCCACACTACACCCGCCACTGGCCACCCAGGCATCAGCCGGACCCTGGAGGCGCTCCGAGAGAAGTATTGGTGGCCTGGGATGGGCAGGACTGTGCGGCACCATGTACTGTCCTGTGTTGTGTGCGCACAGTCCAAGGCGCAGAGAGCGGCTCATACGGGCAAACTACACCCTCTTCCAGTACCTCAGCGGCCTTGGTCCCACATCGCAGTGGACTTTGTCACGGACCTACCACAAGCAGAGGGGAAAACAACCATCGCCGTAGTGGTGGACTGGTTCTCGACGATGGTGCGATTCCTGCCACTTCCCGGCCTCCCAACTGCGCTCCAGTTCCCTGAGGTCCTGTTTCAGCAGGTCTTTCGTTTGTATGGACTTCCGGAGGACATAGTGTCCGACCCGGGCCCCCAATTTACGTCACGTGTCTGGAAGGCGCTCATGTCAAGGCTGGGGGTCGCGGTCAGCCTCACATCCGGGTACCACCCACAGGCTAACGGGCAGGTGGAATGCACAAACCAGGAGCTCGGGAGGTTCCTCCGTTCCTATTGTATGGAGCAGCCAGGTGAGTGGACCCGCTTTCTCCACTGGGCAGAGTACGCTCAGAGCTCCTTATGCCATTCCTCCACAGGGCTAACCCCTTTCCAGGTGTTACTTGGGTTCCAGACTTCGCTGTGCCCCTGGAGGAGGGGTATGAGTGAGGTACAGGCGGTGGAGGAATGGTTTAGGAAAGCTGAGGGGGTCGGCGGAGCGAGGCTCCGGTTTCACGAGGGACCTCCAGCTCCTGTCGTAAGTTGGAGCCCTGGTATGTGGGGCCGTTTACTGTCCTTCGGAGAGTTAATGAGGTCACCTACAGATTGAGATTAACTCCACCGTACACTAATCTCTCTCCATCTTTCCATGTCTCTTTCCTCAGACCGGTGGTTACTGGTCCGCTGGGGGGATCCGGCCCTGCAGGGGCGCCTCCACCCCCAACGGAGGTAGCTGGGGGTCTGGCTTACCGGGTGGAGAAAGTGCCCTCACAGCAGAGTTCCACACACGCCGTCCGGTTCGGCAAGCTCTTCGCCCTCGGGGTCGCCCAGGGCACCGGCGAGAGGCGACGTACCTCACGGGTTATTGTTTTTCACGCTGTCACACCCTAATTCCGTTCCCCTGTTCTCCCTGTGCTCCTCCTCTACCAGGTGTTTCCTATTTTCCCTTATCCCTTGTGTATTTAACCGTGTCTGTTCATTGTTCTTGTTGTGTGTCTTGTCGTCTTGTGTGTTTCACCAGGTCGTGCTTGCGTTCTTGGAATACCTTCTATCTGTTTAGTTCCGTTACCGTACCCTTGCCTGTTTACAAACCAAATTCCTGCCTGCCGTCTCTGTACCTCTGAACTCCTGTGTGCCAAATCCTTTGCCTGCCTACGACTACGACATAGCCTTCCGATTTTGTAATATAAATACATTCTACCTGTCTCCTGTGTCTGCAGTTGGGTCTCTGTCTGAGTTGTGATACACGCTTCGTTTGCTCTCAGTGAGTTGCTGTTTTCATTAAAGAGCTTTTGTTTTTTTATTTAGCAATTTTTCGCCTCCTTTTTCACCATCACCACTCGCAACATCACAAGTAGAAAGCGATGGGTTAGAAGAAGCCTACATAACCAACCCATAAAGGAAAATGTAACATCCATATATGGCCAGCTATGTAAACTTTAACATTGATTTATCCTGCAATAGATGTCGTTCAATTGGTAACATATATTTTTGTCTTCTAATGCCTTAAGGGGAAAGTAATCTAAAAGTAACAGATTGCAATCAGATTACGTTACTGATTTTGTGTAATCCAAAAGTTACGTTACTGATTACAATTTTGGACAGGTAACTTGTAACTGTAACAGATTACATCTAGAAAGTAACCTACCCAACCCTGGTCCTCGGTTGTAACACTCACTACCGAGTTCCAAACTGCCTCTGGAAGCAAAGTCAGCACAATAACTGTTCGTCGGGGGCTTCATAAAATGGGTTTCCATGGCCGAGCAGCTGCATACAAGCCTAAGATCACTAATGCAATGCCAAGTGTCGGCTGTATTGGTGTACAGCCCGCCGCCATAGGACTCTGGAGCAGTGGAAATGCGTTCTCTGGAGTGATGAGTCACGCTTCACAATCTGGCAGTCCGACGTACAAAATTTTGGCGGATGCCAGGAGAACGCTACCTGCCCGAATGCATAGTGCCATCTGTCAAGTTTGGTGGAGGAGGAGTAATGGTCTGGGGCTGTTTTTTATGGTTCGTGCTAGGCCCCTTAGTTCCAGTGAAGATCAATCTTAATGCTACAGCATACAATGACATTCTAGATGATTCTGTGCTTCCAACTTTGTGACAATAGTTTGGGGAAGGGCCCTTTCCTGTTTCAGCATGACAATGCCGCCGTGCTCAAAGCGAGGCCCATACAGAAATGGTTTGTCGAGATCGGTGGGGAAGAACTTGACTGGCCTGCACAGAGCCCTGACCTCAACCCCATCAAACACCTTCGCCGACAGCGAACTAGGCCTAATCGCCCATCATCAATGCTCAACCTCACTAATGCTCTTGTGGCTGAATGGAAGCAAGTCTCCGCAGCAATGTTCCAACATCTAGTGGAAAGCCTTCCCAGAAGAATGAAAGCTGTTATAGCAGAAAAGGGGGGACTAACTCCATATTAATGCCCATGGTTTTGAAATGAGATGTTCGACAAGCATACTTTTGGCCATGTCGTGTATTCTGCAATAGCTTATGTGACGGGGGGCTAAGGTCAACTTGTCTTATCTGGACTCGTATTCATAAAGCATCTTAGAGTAGGAGTGCTGATTAGTTTTTACTTTTATTTTTACTTTGAGATCATAATAAATCAAATGATATTGACTGGTGGGAGCCATGGCCCAGTGAGACACTGAAAAGTCTGAGCCTTTTGGGTAAAACACTGGGTCCTGACCCTGAGTAAATCCTGAGTCCTGACCCTAGATTTACCCCAGTGTTTTACCCAAAAGGCTCAGACTTTTCAGTGTCTCACTGGGCCATGGCGCCGGCGGACCTGCTCTCCTTAGGCGCCAAAACCGGGCCACTGGTACTTCTTAGCCTGCATTTACATAACAACTGTGAACTTTAACACCTCACAAAGCAACTTTGATTCTGTTGTTGATTCTGCTCTTCAAGTCCTCCCTGTTAGTCCTAGCTATGGAAACAATTTCCCTAGTATAACATATGGGTGTAAACAAAAGCAGCATTGGATGCTTTGTGAATATGGGCCCTGGTGTAATGCTCCCACTAACCCCTCCCCCCAGTTTGTCTCTCTGTGTCTCCCCTCCCTGAGGCGTTGAGTCCCTGGTCGTGCTGATTTCACTGGGCGTTCTACCTTGTCCGAGACCCCTGCTGATGAAGCTTAGCCAGGTAGTCACTCTGCTTCTGCCTCTGCATTGCTTGCTCTTTGGGGTTTTAGGCTAGGCATCTGTAAAGCACTCTGTGACTGTTGATCAGGGCTGTCTTGATTAACATAAGACAATAGTCATGCATTTGCAAGAATAGTGAGTGCTGTGCTGGGGTTGTATATCCTTGTAAATGTAAACGTTTAGCTGATCTGGACTACATTTGAATTTAAATTATTTGCTAAGATGACTAACATCAATCATTATCCATGACTACCATCCACATGCATTCCACCACCCCTTTTCTAATAAACACTCCTCAATCTTTTGAACACGGAAGAGCAATGTTTATGTATTTATGATTCATATTCTCTTTGGTCAATAACAGCTTCTACACATCATGGCAACATGCTTGACTGAAAGAAAATCTTTAAACATGTCTTTAGACTTTATTGAGGTTATGGGGGTGATCGCTGTTGTCATCAGATTTCATATTATATCAAAGTTATCAATTAGGAAGATGGTGCTGTTCAGAATGACAAGTTCGTGACTGTTGATGTGCACAGGACTCTCCTAATGCTACGTTGAACGAGCACCGCGGATGGAGCAGGGGGAGGAAAACGGACAGCTTCTGTCTACACCGTCACCAAGTGTCTTTCGCTATGAACAATTGTTGCATCTACAAAAATAAATGTGATTTTTTAAATAAAATCCTTCTGTTTGTTTTTATGCTGGATGTCAGTATTTAGTATTACTCACATCAGCCCGTTAAAACACCTACTGTAGGTAGAGCGGAGAGGACTTAGAGCATGAGGCTTTGCAACGCACAGGTGTTTCATCTCCACACTGGGATGATTTCTTATTTATTTATATATTTTCTGTTGTTGAATTTGACCCCCTTTTTCATGATATCCATTTGCGATCTTGTCTCATCGCTGCATGGCCGGTTGTGACAGCCTGGGATCAAACCCCAGGCTGTAGTGACGCCGCAACACTGCGATTCAGTGCCTTAGAACGCTGCGCCACTTCGGAGGCCCCTGGGATGTTTCGATGCCGCTCAGGTAAGAGGGTACCAGAAATAAATGAATAAAAACACAAAACTAATGAAAGAGCACACAGACACCAAAAATATTCCTGGCATCAATATTTTCAACTGGCTCAGCTCGCTATTACAGCACCACCAATTTCCATTTATTAAAGGCGGATAATATTTCTATTGAGAGGGGTGGGTGACTGGAAACAGCCGATGAATCTGCCATAGTCTCCCAAAGGCTCCAACACTGTGTTTGTTAAAGTGAAAATCAAGAGATAACCTATTTGTTTAAGCTCCTCTGCAAAAACCTGTCACAGAGTCTAGCCTTGCATAGTGCTGCACTGTTGTTGACTCCCTTGTGAAGAGGAAGAATATGAGCACCATGATCATGGTGAAGCAGAGGATGGTAGTGGCCACGCTGATGATCTGCAGCTTGGAGAAGAAGTAGTGCACGTCGTAGACAAACTGGTAGACTGCCATGAAGAGACTGGTCAGGAAGGAGTGACACCACCAGTGAGTCCTATACAAAACACAACACACTCTTTAGGTTCGGCTCAATACATTTTTTTGACACTGTGCTAAGTGCTTGAATCGATGAGCAGAGATATATCGAGTGAAGCATTTGCATCATTTAGAGTGTTTTCATAAAACTAAAACAGATTTACTGTTGACACGAAGAGAGAGCACAGTATGCCATTATTGTGATCCATGTATGTATGGCTGCACACAAGCGGAACTAGCACAGGAGGATGGTGGCCTTGGAGCAGATGATGAGGAACATGATGAACAACAGGAACAGGAAACCAAACATGTACTCAGGAACGGTGCGTGGATTTCTGCCGCTCTAGACGAAACACAATTGTGCCGCCCCTCTATTTTCAACGTACAATACACCAACAACACGCAGCCAATACAAGTCATAAGCAAAAAACAGCAACATAAACTCCAATATATACACATCACGCAAATAGACAAGTACAACGCACAAAGTGTCAACAAGTAGATGCATGACGCGTATGTGTATCCAAATGACAACAACGGCACCAGGTCTGCAGCATCATAAATGCAATAGGTTCCAAACCCCTTTACAGCAGATTCATGACAGCACAGTTATTTTGTAAATAATCGAATTTCAACTCATCTAAATAGTGACTGTAATAATATTGAAAATATTTATATACAGAACCTATACGCACGGACACACACAAGCGCGTAGCAAGGCGCATATCATCAGCAGATTCACAGCTTAAAACCACTAGAGACAAAAACGCTTATTTTACCTTTCAGAAGTGTACACAGCGGGCTTTCATGGCTGCAAAGGTCTTCACTGCATCCTCCATTTTGATCATCTGTGCCAGCTCATGTTCAATAGAGATTGTTGCCAGTCCATTCAGTCTCTCTTGTTTCATTGTACTCCGAAGGTAGTTTTTTTATTAGTTTCAACTTTGAGAAACTCTGTTCTCCTGAAGCAACTGAAACAGGGATCAAATCACTTGGTCCGGGATTAATATATTTCAAAAAATTATTATTTTGTTTTTGGAGCGCTTGCTCCTTTGCTAATTTTCTTTTTTTGTATTCACAACCCGACAGTTTGGGTCGTTTAGACATGGTTGTACAGTGACGAGCTCGGCCAGAAGAAGATGGCATGAGACAGAGATTGATTTAACGGAGCGTTCCTGTGCCCCATACACTGCACGACTCCAGGAACGTCATACTTTATTATCCTCCTTCAGCTTTTGGCAACGAACCTAACCTCCGGCCATGCAAGGCTCGGTTACGGTAGGCACTCTAACATTCCCCCTGCCCCCATAACCTGAACTCATACAACTTAAGAACACATAACCACATAACATTAGCTTAACTACTAGAAACATAAACACATAACACAACCGGGGGCGCTGATTGGTGATTTTGATTGACAGACACACATTCCTCACCAATGGACTACAAGAGGCGGCAAAATGAGCGCCTTTTTTTTTTTTTTTTTTATAAGCCCACATTTTGCCGCCTTTCCAAAGTGCCGCTCTAGGCCATTGCCTAGTCTGCATATACGTACGCTCCGGCCCTGCATGTACTGTAGTACATCTGGTGAGATAAAAACTCAACAATCAATCAGATTACATCTCCTTGCTTAGAGGCTGAGTTGACCTTGGTTCAAATAAATGATTAGGTGTTTACTTATTCATTAGATTATAAATGTTAATTACACATTAATAAAACATTAGTTACTTGTTTGTTTCTTTAAGAGTCATTATACAAGCACCACTAGGCTAATTTAGGGTCATGATTGAGTGGCAGACTTGACCCTCGTTCTTACCAGATGCTGTTGAGGATGAAGAAGAGCTGGATGAAGATGCAGCCGAAGGGCAGGATGCCCCCCATAACCATTCTAGGCACGGGCTTAGTGAAGAAGGAGTGTTCATGGATCTGCCAAATGATCCTGTTGGTTCTCACTGTTCTGCCGAGTAATCTTCTTGGTTCTCGCTGGTCTGCCGAGTGATCTTCCTGGTTCTCACTGGTCTGCCGAGTGATCTTCTTGGTTCTCACTTGTCTGCCGAGTGATCTTCTGGGTTCTCACTGGTCTGTCGAGTGATCTTCTTGGTTCTCACTGGTCTGCCGAGTGATCTTCCTGGTTCTCACTGGTCTGCCGAGTGATCTTCCTGGTTCTCACTGGCTGCTCAAATCGCCTGGAAAAAAGAGAATAGCATAGAAACTCATCAAGACATTGTTAGACCCTTATTAGTGTGTTATGTTTTCTCTGATTGTTATGCCAGTGTGAAAGCGACTGCAAACATAAGGGGGAAATGCACATGATGGGAGTTAATCATACAGACAGTGTGATTGATCGGTGAAACTCACAGGCCTCTTGAAGCTGAAGTAGGCTAAGCGCCAACGAAGGTGAGGGGCACAGAGATGCCAAACCACAAAGCCAAGATGGCCACCAGCGTGCCGAAGGGGATGACTGACAAGAAGCACTCCACCCACAGGATCAGACAAATCAGGAAGAAGACTGCAAACAAGATCCTGATAGGAGGGGCAGGACAGTGAAAATCTCACAGGGAAAATGGGCAACAGCATCACACTCATAACCTCCATAAAGTCAATCATGATGCCATGTTATGTAGAAGCTGTTATTGACAAAAGGGAGGATGAATCATAAAAACATAGAAAACGTGGCGTTCCATATACAATAGATTGAGGAGTGTTCATTAGAAGCGTGGTGGTGGATTGGATTCACAGAAGAATATTCACCAGTCGCAAGTTTAGTAAATGAGTGGCATTCATTCGCAAATTTTGTCGCATGCTTGCAAATCTTATTGGATGTATTTACATATCAACGTTCATGTTTACAAGTGTTGTATTTATTCACACATCACGTTTATGTGCTTTCAAGTGTTGTAGCGTTTATTCTCCAAAGACATTACACAAGTACATAACTCCTATTTTACATGTGTAAATCATACTATAGATGCTTGTCGACTTATGTCACTATTTTACCTCCACAAATGACCGCTGGTGGACTACATAAAATGATATAATACATAACATGAATATACAGGTAAAGAACTACAAAAAAGACAATACATAGCATTAACAGACAGGTACAGAACTACATACATTTTAAATAAGAATACACACATATTTACAAATTTAGAACAATATTTGTTTCTATCAATTTCAACCTATTGCCTGTAGAGGGAAGCATTGAGTTAACATTCCAAAAGCAATTAATCAATGAACAATTAGTTATTCAAAGAAAGAGGGTATAATCAGGAAAGAAAATAGAGCCAGAGAGTGAAAGACAGGCAGACAGAGAAAGAAAGAAAGAAAGAAAGAAAGAAAGAAAGAAAGAAAGAAAGAAAGAAAGAAAGAAAGAAAGAAAGAAAGAAAGAAAGAAAGAAAAAGACATGAGATGAGATGAGATGACAGGAAAAAGAAGGATGACAGCAATCTAAGCTGAAGTTGAAGCTGAAGCTTTGGGAGGGCCTCAATCAATGAGCCAGCCACAGGACTCAGGGTGTTGAAGGGATAATCGAGTGTTGCCCTGCTCTCTGGACAGGGTACCAAGAAGGTCAAAGGGACCTCTATTCATGACACCCTCTCACACCCCCTGACCCCCCATGACCCCGCTGGCCACTTTCCCAGCACCCTCTGCAGTAGCAGGTCTGGGAGAGTTCAGTAACTTTTCACTGCTGGGTCAGAGGTCAGGATTGAGGGTCAGTGGTGCGGTGTGTGGGGTGGCAGCGTGTGGAGAGAGGGCTGAGGGGTCCCGGGCCAATAGGTTCACAGCCGAGCTAGATGGAGAAACACTAAAGATTTATTCAGTGAATGGACGGAGGTAGAGGGGAAATGGGAGAACTCAGTTGAGGGGCCCTGGTCCCTCACTCACAGTTAATGTGCTCACACACACGCACCCAGCACGCAACACACACACACACACACACACACACACACACACACACACACACACACACACACACACACACACATGACATGTAGTGGGGGGTCTGCCATCCAGGGCCCCCCCCCCCAACCCCTGCTGTAGTGGTCACTGTCTACCAACACCAATCTCCTTCTCTCTCATTTCTTCCCCAAGTCACCAATCCCTCTGGGGGCCCCCGTCGTGATGCTCTGAAAACCCTCTGGAATCTTTATTGCCGTGGCGATAATCAATAACCTCGTTCCCACGCCGACGTCTCGGGGTTCGCTGGGTCAATAACTGTCATTCACACTCCCACGGTTGGCACCTACATTCTTACTCAGCAGCCTTTTAGCACAGGCCACGGTAGTGTGTGTGTGTGTGTGTGTGTGTGTGTGTGTGTGTGTGTGTGTGTGTGTGTGTGTGTGTGTGTGTGTGTGTGTGTGTGTGTGTGTGTGTGTGTGTGTGTGTGTGTGTGTGTGTGTGTGTGTGTGTGTGTGGAGGGTGGGGGGAGGGGTAGAAGTTGTTTTAAAATACAAATTCAGAACTGATCTTATACTGCCAAGCAGCCCATGTGTGTATATGGCTAGATGCCAGCGGTGTCATTTCAGTTAACATATGAGGATTTAACTCGTTTTGATTGCATGGTCAACATGCAAAGAATACTAGAACATAAAAACCCATGAACTTGCACAAAACAAAGGCAGTTCACATTTTTCATTGCTTTTCTTCAGACTTCACTAGTCAAATCCCTCAGATGAAGGTTGCAGTGTCCTTATCAACTTTAAGGTTTATAAGAACACTGCAACCTTTCTCTTGAAGGGATTTGATTATTATACACAACCCACTAGATTTAACTTTATTAAACCCCAAGGGGGAATACGTTTGTCCTGAAACAGCCATAACAAAACAATAAAAACAACCACAAACATTTAAAACAAGCAAGACAATTACAATAAATACACTCAGGGTTAATTAGAGGTGGATCGTGTTATTGTGAAGGAAATTCTGTCTGGATGTGGGTGAGAGGTTTAAGCTGGCTGAGCTGGGTGAGGTTGAGGGACAGAGCAGAGCAGGGGAAGACCTGGTTAATTACAGTGGGCAGTGAATGTAATGGGAGGTGGTTACGGTGGGAGTTGGATATTGTCATATAGAGACTACCTCGTTCCTCCCTATAGACTCTTTAACTACGTCTACTGCTGCTTCTCTCTGTCTCCTACACCGTTGCCAGGCAACTGCGCAGCCACCTCAAAGAATTCCAAGAGACATTTAGGCAGTGGCATGGTTGGGGGTGGGGGGTGTAGGGGTTAGAGGAGTGCCAGAGACTAAAAGGACTGAAGACAAGGTCACCAAAACATTCTATCTAAATCCAAACTGCCATGGACATAGCACTAGCACATTTCCCTAGCAGCACACAGCCCCTTGCGGCACATTTTACTGGCAGCGCAGTCATTTCTTTAGCAGCACATAACACTAGCAGCACATTGCTCTTCCAGAACATTGCTCTACCAGAACATTGCTCTTCCAGAACATTGCTCTACCAGAACATTGCTCTAACAGAACATTGCTCTTACAGAACATTACTCTACCAGAACATTTCCCTAGCGGCACATTGCACTAGCAGTAGGGTTGAGAAAGATCACACTACTTGATTACTAGTAACTACCAGGTCAGCAATGGAGCAGAGACATCTCAAACTGCAGTCTACCCCACGCATATTGCACTACCAGCATATTGTTCTGGCAGCACATAGCACTAGCATCACATAGCACTAGCATCACATAGCACTAGCATCACATTGCATTAGTAGCAGGGTAGATGCCTTCATCTGAGGAGGCTTATTGGAGGACTCCTCTGATTCTGCTCTTCCACTGATACCTTCCTCCTCTCCATCTCCCCCAGGGACGAGTTCATTGGCCACCCTGTTGCCCACCCCCCACCGCTCCTTTCAGACGGTGAGCCAAACATTTATTTGTGAATGGAGAGAGAATGGGGTAGAATGGAGAGGAGCTCAGTGGCACTGAGGAAGGGATGCCCCCCCCCCCCCCACTGTTTCTGTGTACATCCACTAAGTAACATAAAAGCAAACTGCTTCTTCTGTGTTGTCCTGGCTGGCTTCAACAACTCACATACTTGATCTGGCTCTAGTGCCTTTTCAGGCAGGTTTCCCAGACACAGTACATATTCAATGAAGATTCTCCATCTACAATGCGTTTTAGTCCAACACTAGGCTTAATCTGTGTCCTGGAAACCAGCCTCTTTAGGTATTTGTTTTTATTATTAAAAGGAAATTAACCACCATATAAGGGGTTTTCTGTGGTCTATGTTTTAGACATAGACTTCTGCAGGCTAACAATGAGAGGGTGAAATTAATCCTCAAAACACTGATGTTTAAAACAGGATCATCTAGAGCAGTTCATATTCTTTATTAAAACCCTCCTCGTAGTTGACAGAAACTGTCCTACCACATCTAGGCTTAGTTTATTTACACCCAATCATCCTTTCGGTAGAAAAGAGACTTGAGGGAAATGTCACATTTATTTACAAACTAGTCTCTGAAACAGGATAGATGGTTGTGATAAACAAAGCCTGAAGTAGCCTGGTCCCAGATCTGGGTGTGATGTCTTGCCAACTGCAGACAGCACACACAGATCTGGGACCAGGCCTGAGGAGGCTCCACTGTTAGCCTACTTCCTCTCAGGATTCCTTCTCTCTAGACAGAACATGAAAAGGGGGGGGGGGGGGGGGGGGGGGCATGAAGCAGCTGCTGGTGTGGATCAGAGGGAACATTCTGTAGGAATGGCCCAAGCTCTTTGTCCAGGGAGATACTGTATGTGTGTGTGTGTGTGTGTGTGTGTGTGTGTGTGTGTGTGTGTGTGTGTGTGTGTGTGTGTGTGTGTGTGTGTGTGTGTGTGTGTGTGTGTGTGTGTGTGTGTGTGTGTGCACCTGCATGTGTGTGCCTGCATGTGTGTGGTTTGTGTGCATGTGAGGAGAGCCCACCAAGCCGATCAGGAGATGTTAACTCTCCTCCTTGAGACGGATGAAAAGGAAAAGGATTTTACTTTCAGGAGGAGGACCCCCATGCCTGGGGGCAGGCTCTGCCCAGTGATTTATCTGCTAGAGGAGCATACATGCTGCACACACACACACACACACACACACACAACAGGGCTACATTCAGTTGACAAACGTTGTTGAACGTTGCAGATAGAAATGCCATGAATAGAGCCGACATTATTCCTTGTTCTACATGTTGGAGTGGCGAGTTTGTTCTACGTAACTAATTCATTTCTGATTGTTCCAAAAACATTGCGTTCTCCTGAATGTGCCCCTGGCTAATGTGGTGATGTTTAGAACATGTGGATGGAATAGTTGTCACATGCACACTCTGTGTATGGCGAAGGGAGGGCAGGTTAAAACGGCTCTCATGCAAAATGCCATAAAGCTTTTTGTTTATCTAAATTCTACAATTTACTACAGTAAAACGCCATGCTATAACTACAGTGCAACCTATGTAAAACCTATATCCTATCTCAAACGTATAAGAGTACTTTACATGTTTTCAGATTCTATAACGCAATGATATTCATTGATTCACCTACACCTGTTAGTCTATGCTTTGAGGTACATCACAGACCTAGTTGAATAAACAGGTTTTATTCCAAATAACCTTTGAAATAATATCAACTCATAATATAAGAGTTCAACTAAATATATAGGCATAATCCCATTCACAATGCAATCAGAATGGGATTATGGTTGCTCTATAATATATTAATTTAACCAGTTAAATTTGTTTTTAAATGTTGTGACATTTAAAAGGCAATAATTGTACTAATTCACATCCTTTTCATACATTTGCATTCTTCATATTGGCCTTCTACACTGTACAACATACTTTCAAGGGACTGCTTTATGTCCAAGTGCCTGGATACTGCATTGCACTGGCGTTCTCACAAAAAAAAAGAGAGAGCACAGAGCAAACAAGCGTCATGCAGAGTTGTCAGAGCGGTTTGGCGCTGAATAAACAGTGTACGAATTGTAATCCCTTTTGGCTAGAAAATAGGGCTGTTGTGTCTTTAAGAGCTTGCTGGTCCCCTCGCTCGCAGCTGCTGGCTTGTGTGTGTGCCCATAGAAGACAGTTGAGATTCATTACTTCTACAGCACAATGGACATTTATCATCCACCCTGTGGTGTTATTCAAATTCAGTACCAAGCGAAGAGCATCCCCACTCGCACTCGCCGTCCGTCGCGGCGACACCGTATTGTTACGCCAGCCCAAGAAAAGAGCAAGGAGAGGAGCGACCGTCCCAGAAAGTCAATTGCTGCGGAGGTACTGCAAGCAGAGGCGCGAGCTTAATGCAACCAGCAACCTGCTCCGACCATCATTCTTCCTCTGCACGCGTTCTCATCTTGTCGAGAGCGTTTGGAACGAGGTTCCAGGCTGCGCGCGTCGTGGGCAGAAAGAAGAGAACGCACGCAGGACTGAGCGGGTTTCTCGATTTCATCACCTATTCTTTCCCTCGCCAGAGGACAGAAACAATTGTTGTTTGTTTTTAAAGAAAACGTTTTTTATTGGTACAAGTGGAAATGGTTTGTTTGCAGCAGATTTGTTTTTAAGATGACCATGAAGATTCGGACTCTTTCCTGACGCGGTGTGGAAACTACGTGGATGTGCGCCCTTAACAGGTGCAGCAGAGATGGCGAAAACGGTTTTTTTTTTTTTTTTGTATCAACACATCCTGGTTCATTTAAAACAAAATGACATGACTTATTATATGATTGATTGAGAATGGTCTATATTTCGTAGATGCTGTGGCTATTAGTTTAGGGCCACATAAACAGATTAGTGCGAGGAAAAGTAAACGCACTTTTGAGTGCGTTTACTTTGCCTCTCACTAACGCACTTTTCAGTGCTTTTATCTTGCCTCACTAATCTCATTTTGCGAGAAAAATCAACCTGCAAGTATTTGCGGGTTTGAACTGTGGTAGACTGGTAAATATCAGTAGTGACCGTTTTAGGCCTAGGCCACCACATAACATTGAATTGTGAAGCCTACTTTTCCAACCGATAGGAATGAATTAATTAATGAAACAGCAAGTGCATTCAACTTTTGATGCCAGAATGTGTATTTCCTTCTATATACATTTACATCGAAACGAGACACTTGCTCAGTTAGTAGGCTTTTAGTTGGCTACAGGCTACTGTATTTATTATTGAATGTTTGGAAATACACATTTATAACTTGAATTTAGGCTCATCTGTAGTTCCGAAAATGGAAGGACCATGGAAGCATGTGACCGTATACAACGCAGCACAAGGAATGGAAGAAAAAAAAAACTTTTATTTTTTTCCTCTCTCCCTTTATCTCGTTGTCTTTAGAAAATGATGGGTGGTTTTTAGATCAACAATGAATGTATACATTTAGCAAATATTTTTGAAATGGAAGTATGTGCATTCTATAGGCCTAATAATAATATATGCATTTGTGTTGAATCGAATTAATGCCTGGATGTGTTTTTTCGAGAAGGCCATTTTAGAGTATTAGCGACTGATTGTCCAAACGCAATTCTTGAGCAAAATCAAACAAAAACCCAAGAATTGTGCATGGACATCTGTTGCTGAAAACTCAAATTCATCCTGGCTTTATCCAAACGAAAAATCCAGAACATTCAAGAAACAAAATATGATGACAATTTTATAAAAATGTCCCAGTGCAGGTAAGAATAATCCACATTTTTTCATCAGATTAAAATGGGTTTGATTCGATATAAACAGAGATATGAGATTATGTTGGGCCAATAAAGGGAAGAAAACCAATATGACTGCCTCATGTACTGTATGTTTCTTGGTGTATGTTTTGTGTAGGCCCGATGGGTCCACCAATTGGTGTTTACACTTAGTCGAAAATATAATTAAATTGTTTTGTTATAAATGGCAACTATCGATTGGAGTCATGGATATATCGAGTTATTTGGCCATTTGTACAATGCAGTTACTTGACTAGCCACACAGGCCTTCAGAGAGATTCGTGTCATCTGTCAAATTTGCCTATTCAAAGAAGAACAAAAGTTATCATCAAAATGAACGGTGACTTTAGGGCTATAAATCATTAAATGGCTAAAATGATCAAGCCATCCTAAGGTCTTGCGTCTAAAATGTTTGGATATTAGTTATTTATTTACTATGCCATTAGGCAACCTGACCTCACGACGGTTTCTGTTTGGTGTAAATCAAGAACACATAGGCCTACCTTATTTTATAGGTGTTTTTAATTCTGTTGGTTTAACCATTATATTTTAGATAATAGCCGAGTCCTCATAATAGGTCTAGTAAAATGTCTTTGATCATGGCAATATCCAACATGATTTAGTATCAACGTTTCAGTATGTTGTTTATGTAGATATTTGCATAATTTACAGAACTGTCGAACTAATGTGTAAACATAAATTATCTAATTTTAAAAGAGGGGTGGTCGTGTTTTTATGGTACCGCTAATTCCAAAATAAATTCGTATATTTTTGGGCAGGCCTAGAATTTACAGGTATATAGCCTATTTATAGTATAAGATATTATTTTCAATTGGTTTGAAATCTAACTATAGGCCTAAAACCTAACCAATCTGACCTGTAATCTTTACATAATAGTTGATTACACAACTGTAAACCCATGGATTTGCAGTGCACGAGGTGTCAAGAGTTTGGCTGTATAGAGCGCAGTAGAATGCCACTATTAGGGACCGTTTGATGACGTTAGGGGGCAAAACACTTGGCCTGAATTTATTGGCATGACACTTGAATCACGTAAAACAGTCCTTGGCCTATTTTGTCGGTCAGTTTCTAAATTAAACGTTTGGTTAGAAGGTCTCTTTAAAGATGTTTTAGATCCGTTTTAATATATAATTATTATTATCAACATCCTGAGAAGTGCTGAATGTGTATGAGAAAACTGGTAAATAAGCATGCCTCCATAAGTTACACAATGCCTATTCGATTGTATATGAGGATCAACATTGTTTAGGTCTCTCTGTCACACGCACACACACGATTAAACCATGTTTTTGTATAACATATAACTTTAAAAATACATGTCAGACAACATAGGCCCATCAATGAATTGTGGTTATATTTCTCCAGACCCATCACTTAGCTTTGCCTGCAGTTTGGCTGAAATACGAATTTAAGAACAATTGAATATTTTTCTGAGATTTTAGTTTTTTATGTTATGTAACATTTAGCAGAGTTGAGAAATACTTTTGTGTTTTACTTATTGGTAAAAAAAAAAACGGCAACAATACAATTATTATTAATAAACAGTAATAACCGTAATTTCATGCAATAAATAGCCTAATATTTATAGTTATAACGTTAAAATAGTGTTAGCAATACGCTTATGTTTATAGTAGCCCATATTATATAATCTTAGCCAAAGACTTGAGTAATGTGGTATAATTTGTGTCGTCTTCTCACCATATGATATAGCCTACAACCTTGATTCTTTACATACTTTGCTGGTCAAACGTAACCCCCTTTATAGATACAGGGTGCAGGTCATCATCTCACATCCCCCCGACCCCCTACCTCAGACCGAAGGTGCATGGATGTAAATTAAGGCCCCAACATCCACCTGCTATTATGGTCGGTTTGGGGGTGTTATTTGGCTGTCAACTAAAAACGATGCAAGGAGGTAGTGCTGTTTTTTAGTATTTATTTTGCCAATAAAACGCAGGGACAAGATTATTATAATTATACTTTTTTTGTGGGGGGGGGGGGGGGGGGGGCATCATGAAAACGTATAGGTCTAAATGCTCAAATAAAAAGCCTAACCCTATTCAACTTACATAAATGCAGCGTTTTTCCAAACTCGGTCTTTGGGTGCACGTTTTGGTTTTTACCCTAACACTACACACAGCTGATTCAAATGATCAAAGCTTGATAATTAGTTCATTATTTAAATCAGCTGTGTAGTGCTAGGGTAAAATAAAAATGGAATGGTGTGAAAAGCTCGTTTATGGAGATAAAGTATTTTAAATATAAACATTAACTCACGTATAGGCCAGGCCTATGGCAAGGAATATATTTAATTTACATCTAGAAGAATCCATCCATAAATTGGCTATACTACAACCAAGTGATACACAAAAAAATTATACAATTAATCCTTAATTACAATAACCAATGCGATCTTCAAATGTATTTGTTTATTTTCTTTAGGGCTCTAGCCTATTCCCCCCACTCGTTTATAGTTCCATGAAATTCCATTCCATTAAAAAGGTTTGGATTAAAACGTAATTGACCTGTAGTGTGCGTGCGTTTGTGTGTGTGTGTTGCTCTCGTAACCCAGCAGCTATTCTACATATCACCTGGATAAACACACGCAGTTAAACGTTGTGCTAAAATATGCAGTTTCTTCTGCTGGCTTTGCATCTGATAATTATCCAGTGTTTTGTGGAGCCCAACCGACTCATGGCCTCTCGACAGGTCACCCCGCGGGGTGCACCGTGTGTTCTTTTCTCAGCCCTTTCTCCCTCTCAAAAAAGGCTTCCCCTCGCGCCACACACACGCGCTCACATTTGCAGCTCAACCTTCAAGCACTGACTGACACCACAGTTCTCCCTCTCGCAAAGCTCATTTGCATTGGCATTATAGCTACTATTATCAGATTGTTTCCCGTTGCAAACCGAGCCCACAACCGCCAAGGGTCTTTATTTCAGGGCCTGTAACGCCAATCCGATACCCCATTTACATCGATCAGCTTTAATCACGATATAACGCTTTTAAATGCTTATTATTGGCCTAGAATGTACCGTTATAAAACAATATGCCATAGCCATAATACAATTTCTTCACAAGCAAATCATTAAAATGCATGTCACTATAGGGGAATGGGTAAGGAGAGCCAACATAAACAGGTTGTGTATGCTTAGACATGTAGAGTGAGGCATAGTAAATTGTGACCCATCATCAAAGTACTTTTATTCTGTACTGCAGCAAACAGAAAGATGTTGTTGAAAAGGAATGTTAGACAATTTGTTATGTAAGTATGCAATCCTTTTATTTTTTAAAATCTGATCTATATATTCAATTACATTAATTTGTTTACGGGTTACACCTTTACATCATTGCAGCAAGTTACATTAATAGTTTGACAGATTCATTGTCTCAATTTCCATTTTGTCTCAAAACATTAAAACATAAATTGAAAGATTGAAGCAGCAATTATTTTGAGAATAAAAAGGTGGTAAATTATTAAGATTCTTGACCAATCACAATCAAGGCAACAACAAAAAAAAGGTATCAGCTCAAGTCCTTCTGTCTTTTCAGAATCCATTTGAATGGACACAGAACTGTAGCAGAATATTCATTTGACTGTGGCCCTGAAAAGACCCTCTCCGTAGATCCAATCTTCTCCTCACCCCACAAAACATCATTCTGGAGGACCAGCACCCATATAAAAAATAAAACAAAACAAGTAGGAGTGCTGATTTAGGGTCAGGTCCACCCTGTCCTTATAATTGTATTGATCCTAGTTCAGGAATGAAGACAGGCTGGGGTCTCGGAGAACAGAAATCATAGCATCCCAGTGTTCTTTCAGTGGTTGGTTGGAGCTGAGATGTCTAAGAGTCCAGCGAGTTTCGTTTTGGAACAATAGGAGTAGGAGGAAGTCAGGGGGGGATCTTGTGTGGACATCCACACCCAGTGTATTCTAACCTCCATGGAGAGTAGAAATGAATACTACGTTGTCCGTGTCCTGCAGCTCGTACTCCAACTCACCCTTCAGAGAGAGATATATACAGTATAAATGTGTGTGTGTGACACACACGCATGCAATGGATATTTAAAATATACAAATACATTTGTTTAACTAAGGAAAGAGACAGACAAACACAGTCACACACACACATATATGCTATAAGATGTGAATATAAAATACATGGAGGAAATTGAAAAAAAAGGGGGCATGGATTTGCTTCTGTAAAAAAAACACAGAAATGTTATCAAAAGGGTGCTCATTGGAAATAAAATAAAAACATTTAAATGCATTTAGTTTCAAAAGACCTGTATGGTTTTTAGAGGTACACTGTAGCAGAATAAGATTCATAATCCATATTCTGTGCGAATGAACAATGTGTGAGAGATTGTTTTACACACAATACACTCTGATAGAACACTCACCATCAATTCCCAGTCAGCATCATTGATAAGTACCAAGATCCCAGGCCTCCTATTCAAATGAAGGAAAAAGCATGACATTGAATACCTCCGACACACACTCACAAGTAAGACAATCTAGTCTTGAGATAATTCTACACAATGAAGAAAAAACAACATCACATGCATGCATTTACACAACACAGGCGGATGCAGGAGGGCCAGATCAGGTGTGTGTGATCATGTGTTGCAGAGGGGGTGTTGGGGACTGCGTCCCCCGCTTAAATCGGACTATGGTATCCGAAGACATAGCGGCATGCGCCACAACTGAAGGTTATTTCTCTTGCTGTATGCATGAAGTTGCCTCCATCGCCAGCACGGTCGGTGAGCCTTGATGTCACAGAGTCAGAGGGCTACACGCAATGCTCTGATAGGCTGTTTTACCTTCAACCGCACTTCCCCTTTCCATACGGCACACCATACATAACCTCCCCTGACATAACCAGTACACCTCGAAACAAACATATTAAAAACATCCTCCACTAATGTGGCGCTGCTGTTAAAAATGCCTGTTTTCCGGTTAAAAGCAGAGTCCCGGTTTGGAATACAACGTGTGATCTACAATGATTAAGAGCAGACAGAAACAGACACTCTCTATAGTGGATCTAATCTATTAGGTAGTAGCACAGATTCTCCCTTCATTAGCTAGTTACCCCTATAAATAGACCCCTATAAAAAGGAACAATAAAAGTCTGGAATGGGTGAGGAGGACAGAGCATCCACAAACCACAGCTCCTGTCTGTCCGGTAGTATCCATCTCCTTTAATGATGGCTGTGTCTTTCGGCCACATCTTTGGCAAATATAAAAACATTTGTCTGCATCTCTACTTTGTAACTGTTTCACCCCAACAGTAATAAACAGTTGGTCACAAAAACAATTATGGCTGTGTCTGTGTGTGTGTGTGTGTGTGTATAGTACTCACACAGTATCTCCCTGGACAAAGAGCTCAGGCCGTTCCTTCAGCATGTTCCCTCTGATCCATACCAGCAGCTGCTTCATGTCCCCTACACATACACACGCCGCCCGCACACGCACGCACGCACACACACACACAGACAGAAGCAGAGACGGGTCAGAGTTCAAGGTGCATGGTTCCAGCCCCCCATCCCAGCCGGTCGATGTGACGCGACAGAGGGACCAGAGATCACAGTGTGTGTGTGATGCTTGAGGGGGATGGAGAGACAGACGTCTCAAAGCCAGCCATCGCCCTCATTCACCTCTGGGACATTAGGTTTTATATTAGGATCCCTTGGTAAACAAAGAGGTTAAAATATAAAAGAAGCTTTTAAATGGATAACATCCTGAAGTATATAATCCTCCACGTCTTAAGTGGCAGTGTGTATGGAGTGCCTAAAGGGCCGGCTTCCCAGATTCAGATGAAGCCTGCATTTCAAAATAAAACATTCTTATCTTTTTTAAGAACTTGAACGTCAGTGATGTTCAACATTTTCTATGAGTCTGACCTCTGGAACAATATGCTGTTGTTTGGAAATCGACCTTGCATTAACAATGGCTTGAGCTACTTGAAGCGTCGGGTTACGAGAGCAACACACACACACACACAAACGCACGCACACTACAGGTCAATTATAATATCCTCTCACAACCTTACGATTTGATTCCATATAATGTAATCTAAGCATTCATTATTGTCCATCAACGTGCGGATGAATGGAATGCGTTTCCTTTAAAAAAAACGGCGTTCTTAGAAGATCACGGACGTCTGCAGATGTACAGGAGCACAAGGCCTCGCGATGGCATACGAGAGCAGGACTGGGACTGCAGTTTCCCATATGACAGAAACACACACACACACCAACCCTTCCCATCCCTAATACAGCATCAGCCTCTCTCACCGGATCCAACCAGTTCACTCAGTGCTGATATGGATGTGAGAGGGAGGAAAGAGAGAAGGGTAGAAAGAAGTGAAGGGATGTATAAAATAGGAAAGTCTATGTTGCAGCGGAAATAACATCTAAGGTAGGTCGTTTGATAGAATGTGACAAGGCTGTGCTCAATGCTCACTAAAGCAGAGAATCATTTCAAGATTGCCATGTCCACTGATGTGCCATTCAAATCCATAACCTCTGAACAGGGCATGTCACAGAAAGAACATGTAAAAGAAGCAGACAGACAGCCCTGGCAGAGACAGAGAGACAGAGAAAGAGAGGGAGGAAGCTCTTCACAGAGCTAACACCCATCTTACTCTACACCAGTGATTCTAAAACATCTAGGCTCTCTGCTCGTTGTAGAACAGTGTTTGGTGGGGCTTTATAGTGCATCTCATTACATCACGATGGTAATGATCGCCCTACCTACCTACCTTCCTCCTTGCTCAGAACCCCCCCCCCTTCCCTCTCTCCAGCACCTATAAAGAAGAGTGATGCAGAGCAAAAGGCAATGAATATTGACTTGTACCTCAGCACAGATCTAAAAACAGAAGCCAATCACTCCGCTCTCAATTTCACCTTTGTGGAAGCAAGCTACACTCGCTACTCTCTCGCAAAAAAACGCTGAAGTCTATCGCAACACCCCCCTTCCCCGTCGATTTTCCATCAGAGAGACTTAGAGGTCAGGGCGGCCGAGATGAAGGTTCTCCTGGACTACTTTCATAGTCCTGGGTCGTACTCATTAGAATAACGGAAAACAAGAGTTTCTTATTGGACAAGTTCAAGTCCCTCCCCGATTCCGCCCGTTTTCTGTCGTTTAGTGCCTAGTAAATATGTTTGTGTTTCTGCTTATCCATAGGCAGGAGAGGAGAGGAGAGTGCAAGGTGGGGCGGGCAGAGGATGGAGGACAACGACGGAGAGGAGGAGGAATAGGAGGAATGTGCGTCATCGTCTCTGTGCAGGTGCATTATGGGATAGCACTGTGTGGGTCGGAGGGGAGAGTGCATCTGAACGGCGGGCTGAAAACATTCCCTCTTTTTCTTAAATCCCCTCGTTCCCTCCGTGTTTCGCGCTAGAATTCTTGTTATGGTCGTTATCTGTGGGTGGGAGGAAATAAAGTCATACATCTTGCTGGAGATGTGTGATGGGACGTTTTCTGTGATGTGTGTGTGTTGGGGGATCTTAGGCAGCGGGGATTCAGAGCCAGGGTCATCAATCACTCACAGGGGTTAAAGAGAAATACTGAGGATTCAGAAAGAGATTATTTCACACACTAAGGTCAGCAGACTGCAGATCAACTAAGGTCATCCTAGGCTCACATTCTCTGCTCTGGTCAACTTTTGTGTTGAGGTTGTCCTGGAAACTCCACTGCCACGGAGACCAAACCTTTGTTTGTAGAGGTCAGAACAACCCAAACGACTCCTGTCAATCCCTCACATTTACCTCTACTATGGGATCTAGCATGGGAGTGGACATTCACACACTACAACACGGTCACTCACACAGTCATTAACAGACACACATATTGACAAAAAAATAAAAAAATAAATTAATGTGACAAAAAAAGCTGTGCCTTTGACCTCCATTAATACAATTTTTCACCGTAGCAAAACGTTTTGCAACGAAAACGACAGTTTCTATTTGACAATTTCAGGTAGGTCCCTCATTTGGTTCTGTTTCATTCCTAGTGAAAACAATGCTGATGTTTACTACAGCGTGAATAGAATGATTTCAATGTCACTAGACCGAGATGACTGAGGTGCTATACTGTGAATGAAAGGAGTAAAACACAGAAGGCTCTGAGGTGCTGTACTATGAATGAAAGGAGTAAAACACAGAGAAGGCTCTGAGGTGCTATACTGTGAATGAAAGGAGTAAAACACAGAGAAGGCTCTGAGGTGCTATACTGTGAATGAAAGGAGTAAAACACAGAGAAGGCTCTGAGGTGCTATACTGTGAATGAAAGGAGTAAAACACAGAAGGCTCTGAGGTGCTGTACTATGAATGAAAGGAGTAAAACACAGAGAAGGCTCTGAGGTGCTATACTGTGAATGAAAGGAGTAAAACACAGAGAAGGCTCTGAGGTGCTATACTGTGAATGAAAGGAGTAAAACACAGAGAAGGCTCTGAGGTGCTGTACTATGAATGAAAGGAGTAAAACACAGAAGGCTCTGAGGTGCTGTACTATGAATGAAAGGAGTAAAACACAGAAGGCTCTGAGGTGCTATACTGTGAATGAAAGGAGTAAAACACAGAAGGCTCTGAGGTGCTGTACTATGAATGAAAGGAGTAAAACACAGAGAAGGCTCTGAGGTGCTGTACTAAGAATGAAAGGAGTAAAACACAGAGAAGGCTCTGAGGTGCTATACTGTGAATGAAAGGAGTAAAACACAGAGAAGGCTCTGAGGTGCTATACTGTGAATGAAAGGAGTAAAACACAGAGAAGGCTCTGAGGTGCTGTACTATGAATGAAAGAAGTAAAACACAGAAGGCTCTGAGGTGCTGTACTATGAATGAAAGGAGTAAAACACAGAAGGCTCTGAGGTGCTATACTGTGAATGAAAGGAGTAAAACACAGAGAAGGCTCTGAGGTGCTATACTGTGAATGAAAGGAGTAAAACACAGAAGGCTCTGAGGTGCTGTACTATGAATGAAAGGAGTAAAACACAGAGAAGGCTCTGAGGTGCTATACTGTGAATGAAAGGAGTAAAACACAGAGAAGGCTCTGAGGTGCTATACTGTGAATGAAAGGAGTAAAACACAGAGAAGGCTCTGAGGTGCTGTACTATGAATGAAAGAAGTAAAACACAGAAGGCTCTGAGGTGCTGTACTATGAATGAAAGGAGTAAAACACAGAAGGCTCTGAGGTGCTATACTGTGAATGAAAGGAGTAAAACACAGAGAAGGCTCTGAGGTGCTGTACTAAGAATGAAAGGAGTAAAACACAGAGAAGGCTCTGAGGTGCTATACTGTGAATGAAAGGAGTAAAACACAGAGAAGGCTCTGAGGTGCTATACTGTGAATGAAAGGAGTAAAATGCAGAAGGCTCTGAGGTGCTGTACTATGAATGAAAGGAGTAAAACACAGAGAAGGCTCTGAGGTGCTATACTGTGAATGAAAGGAGTAAAACGCAGAAGGCTCTGAGGTGCTGTACTATGAATGAAAGGAGTAAAACACAGAGAAGGCTCTGAGGTGCTATACTGTGAATGAAAGGAGTAAAACACAGAGAAGGCTCTGATGTGCTATACTGTGAATGAAAGGAGTAAAACACAGAAGGCTCTGAGGTGCTGTACTATGAATGAAAGGAGTAAAACACAGAAGGCTCTGAGGTGCTGTACTGTGAATGAAAGGAGTAAAACACAGAGAAGGCTCCGAGGTGCTGTACTAAGAATGAAAGAAGTCAAATACAGATCAGGAAGGCTAGCTCTGTCCTGGGGATGAGCCTTGACACTCTAGAGGAGGTGGCGGAGAGACGGATCCTGGCCAAACTGCTGGCCATCATGGACAATGTCACCCACCCTCTGCATGCCATGGTTATGACGCAGAGGAGCACCTTCAGTCACAGACTGACGTATTCATTCACTCAGGAATGTATATTAGTATCCTGTCAGTTGTATCTTTTCTCATTGTTTTTAGTATATCGAATGTGCAATACGTGCTTTTATCAGTAATTAAACCCTGCGCACTAAGGACTGTATTTTAAGGGAATTACTATTCTTACCCCAAATTATATCATCCATACATTTAGCTATTTAAGTAACTGTATATTTGCCTGTAAAGCTAATTTAACCATGCAAAATTTTCACTTACCTGTTCATTTACCCAGTCTGTCTATTAAGTAAACTATTATTACCCTCGCTCATATCATATGCATTTTTAGCTATTGAAGTATTTCTCTGCCATCGACCTGTATAGTATAGTTAACCATGCAACATCCACCAATGTATAGTGTACATATTCAGCCAACCACCCCATACTATGCTATGTCTTTTTTATAGCTTTTTTGCACTCCAGATATCTTGTATTTCTATACTTTTTCATACTGCCGCTCTATGTATCATGTACCGTGTATCTGTATTTTCGTTCTGGCATTTTGCAGCTGCCCTATGTTTTGTTGTAGCTGCTTGACAAAGAAATGTCCCCCTCGGGGGATCAATAAAGTACCTACCTACCTACCTACCTAAGGCTCTGAAGTGCTGTACTATGAATGAAAGGAGTAAAACACAGAGATGGCGTTGATGTGCTGTACTAAAGAGGAAATGAGTAAAAACTGTTGAGTGAGTTGAGCTGCAGTTCCACTGCAGTATGCCTCAGATGGCCGCCTCCTCTGGGGATGAGCTAGGCAGTTTTAGGAGACCTAGTCCTCCACTCTACCTACTTTCACTTCCCTGTTCCCACCAGGAGAGCACAGGAATAGAGGGATAGAGAGAGGAAACAGGGCCACTCATCCATCCCGCCAACCGCTCAAAATTATTTTAAACAAAAAGGACTTGGAAGCTTTGTCACAATTGTCTCCATATACACCCCTTCCTTCTTCTCCTCCACAGCCACCCCCTACCTCTCCTTTCCTCCCTGACTCTGTTGTGGATGGAAGACCCATCAACAGTATCACCGGCTGCATTTACAACTGAATGAGGCCTAATAATGAAGCAGTTAGGAGAAGAATGGGTTGAGGCTCACAGATGTTGGTGGCGCTGCAGAGGGAAGGAAGGAGGAGGGGGCTCCGACGCCATTGTCACTGAAAAAAGACTGGAATGAGAAATGGGAGATGAAGGGGGTGAGCGGGCTGTTTTATACACGATTTGCAACGGAGAAGGAGGGGAGGTGAGAGGGAGTTGGCCAAGGCAACCAGACAGGCAGGCAACTGGCTAGCATGGCCAGCTCAACAGCTGTCCAGGCACCATGTGAACGCGGGCTGAGCGAGGTCAAAGAGAGAGTGATGGAGGGAGGGGGAGAGAAGGGAGAGGGCAGACGCAGGGACAACAGTGGTGGGAGAGAGAGAGATGGATGCAAGAGAGAGAGAGAGAGAGAGAGAGCGAGCAGAGAGATCGAGCAGCATGATTTGGTATGATTTGCGCTGGGGTTTTGTCTCTGCAAATTAGCCCCCGCTGAGTGGGGGCCATAAGAGCGGCTAATGCACAACCCCCTCCCTTTTAGCCGGCGTTAGAGGAGAAAGGGAGGAGATATATTAAACTAATGAAGTCATTATGCACGTGACAGTTTAGTTTTGTTTAGTGACATGGACGAGAAAGGCTATTTTCTTAGGATCTATTAAGAGGGGGAGGAGGGCAGAAATACCACATCTCCATCATCCTTCACTCCCTGGGTGTAACGTACTAAACCCATAACAAATTAATTTAAAACTGGATTCAGTTAGTGGTCTGTTTTGAACAGAACTGTGCAGAATCGGTCTGTACTGCATAATCAGGGCCTATCCTTGGCTTTAAGTAGTGCCTCTTCAAAAATATACAGTAAATGAGAGTAAATGTTCATTGACAATTGATGAACAAAAAAGTGTTGATGAACAAGTTGTACTCACAGGGTTCTGATTGGTTGGGCAGGGTCACATGATGCTCCTTCACGCCGCCAAACAGTAGCTCCGCCCCTCCCCTAGGAAGTAAAGGGCATTTAATTACATAGCTGTTCCATAGTTATTACATAGGTTGGGAGAGTAACTTTGCAGTGTCATATTGAATTGGTGGTATCAGATAAACATAATCTGGAATTAGAGAGCATGGTGGCGAGTTAATCCCAGAGGAAGGAAAAAAGGCTGTGGAGACTAGGGACACTGAAGAATAATGAGAAGACATGGTAAAGAATAGAGAGATGGGGAGAGGTGAGACACTGAAGAATAGAGAGATGGGGCTCCCCTGCAGTGAACTTGTGTGTGGCATCGGACGCCAGCAGAGATAATTCAATAAAGCATGAGTGGACGCATATCATATCACAGCTATGAGCCTCCCCTTCAGACCATTACAACAGGTCCCACTGGCCTCCCTCACCAATGACAGAGAGATCTGAGAGGCAACTGAAAGCCACGACCCAAGGATAGGGGCTATGAGGGGACCACCTGAGACTTCTATTTGCGAGATACTAGGCTATATACAGTGCATTTGGAAAGTATAAATACTCAATCTACACACAATACCCCCATAATGACAAAGCAAAAACTGGTTTAGACATTTTTGCTAATTTAACATTAAAAAACTGAAATAATACATTTACATAAGTATTCAGACCCTTGACTCCGTACTTTGTTGAAGCACCTTTGGCAGCGAGTACAACCTCCAGTCTTCTTGGGTATGACGCTACAAGCTTGGCACACCTGTATTTTGGGAGTTTCTCCCATTCTTCTCTGCAGATCCTCTCAAGCTCTGTCAGGTTGGATGGGGAGCGTCGATGCACAGCTATTTTCAGGTCTCTCCAGAGATGTTCAAACGGGTTCAAGTCCAGGTTTTGGCTGGGCCACTCAAGGACATTCAGAGACTTGTCCCGAAGCCACTCCTGCTAGGTCTTGGCTGTGTGCTTAGGGTCGTTGTCCTGTTGGAAGGTGAACCTCCCTGGCATTCAGGTGAAAGAGTTCAATCTTGGTTCCATCAGACCAATCTTATTTCTCATGGTCTGAGAGTCCTTTAGGTGCCTTTTGGCAAACTCCAAGCGGGATGTTGTGCCTTTTACTGAGGAGTGGCTTCCGTATGGCCACTCTACCATAAAGGCCTGATTGGTGGAGAGTTGCAGAGATGGTTGTCCTTCTGGAAAGTTCTCCCATCTCCACGGAGGAACTCTGTCAGAGTGACCATCGGGTTCTTGGTAACCTCCCTGACCAAGGCCCTTCTCCCATGATTTCTCAGTATGGCCGGGCGGCCAGCTCTAGGAAGAGTCTTGGTGGTTCCAAACTTCTTCCATTTAAGAATGATGGATGCCACTGTGTTCTTGGGGACCTTCAATGCTGCAGAAATGTTTTGGAACCCTTCCCCAGATCTATGCCTCCACACAATCCTGTCTCGGAGCTCTGCAGACAATTCCTTCGAACCTCATGGCTTGGTTTTTGCTCTGACATGCACTGTCAACTGTGGGACCTTATATAGACAGGTGTGTGCCTTTCCAAATCATGTCCAATCAATTGAATTTACCACAGGTGGACTCCAATCAAGTTGTAGAAACATCTCAAGGATGATCAATGGAAATAGGAAGCACCTGAGCTCAATTTCAAGTCTCATAGCAAAGGGTCTGAATACTTAAGTAAAACTAAAGTATCTTATTTTTTTTAAATGTGCAAAAATGTCCAAATGTACGTCATTATAGGGTAGTGTGTGTAAATGAATATATGATTTAATACATTTTAGAATAAGGCTGTAACGTAACAAAATGTGGAAAAAGGGAAGGGGTCTGGATACTTTCTGAATGGCCCTAATCCAGGAGAAAGTGGAAGACCTGTCAATATTCCTGAGGGACCAATTGAACAAAAATTCTAGGCTATAGTTTATCAATCCCAACTCAAGTCTCCCACTATCTCAGACACGTCCCAATACTAGCCTAAAAACCACCTCCATCCACCACACCAAGGCGCCTGGCCAGAGCAGACCCCTGCAGCTGGTTCACACTGGGTGATTCACAGGGCAGCAGCAGATGACACTAAAAGGACGCCCATGCATACATTTACATACTCTACAGATGCCCATCAACTAGAGCTGGACGATACAGCCTGAAAATCATCTCGTTTTTTTTCTAACTTATTCATGATATACACTACATGACCAAAAGTATGTGGACACCTGCTCGTCAAACATCTCATTCCAAAATCATGGCATTGATATGGAGTTGCTCCCCCCTTTGCTACTGTAACAGCCTCCACTCTTTTGGGAAAACTTTCCACTAGATGTTGGAACATTGCTGTGGGGACTTAGCGAGAGCATTAGCGAGGTTGTGCACTGATGTTGGGAGATTAGACTTGGCTCGCAGTCGGCGTTCCAATTCATCCCGAAGGTGTTCGATGGGGTTGAGGTCAGGGCTCTGTGCAGGCCAGTCAATGTCTTCCACAACGATCTTGACAAACCCTTTCTGTACAGTCCTCGCTTTGTGCACGGGGCATGGTCATGCTGAAACAGGTAAGGGCCTTCCCCAAACTGTTGCCACAAAGTTGGCAGCATAGAATAATCTAGAATGTCATTGTAAACTGTAGCGTTAAGATTTCCCTTCACTGGAACTAAGAGGCCTAGCCCGAACCATGAAAAACAGCCCCAGACCATTATTCCTCCTCCACCAAATTTTACAGATTTTTGCATTGGGAAAGGTAGCATTCTCCTAGCTTCCACCAAACCCAGATTCGTCCGCCAGACTGAGATGGTGAAGCATGATTCATCACTCCAGAGAACGTGTTTCCACTGCTTCACGTACAGTTAACTGGGGCAGCTCTTGCAGGTCAGAAATTTGATAAACTGACTTGTTGGAAAGGTGGCATCTTATGACGGTGACACGTTGAAAGTCATGAGCTCTTCAGTACAGGCCATTCTAATGGCAGCAACAGGTGTGGCTGAAATAGCCAAATCCACTCATTTGAAAGGGTATCCACATACATTTGGCCATTTAATGTATATCTAAAAAAAAAATATATATATTATGTTCCCTAAATAAGATTTGTTACACAACTAAAGCTCAACACACTGCATTTAAACAGTCAGCAATTATCTAATGAATTCAGGGCTTGGAAGCTAAATATAGCATTCCACAACCACTCATTATTTAAACCAAAATAGTTAAACCTGCTTTTTTTTGCAATAAAGACTGATTTGGCTTTAAAGTCAGTCAATGAAAATACTTGTTGTTACAAATTTAACCAGAACCATGCAGATCCCCAATAATAATGACCTACTAACTTTAGCAGGCATTATAGAACATTAACACAGGTCTCATTAACAATATCTCAAGCACAATCCCATCTTTATAATATTTCAAGTCTACCTAACAACGTTGAACCACTATGAACACACCCTCATGTCCGTCTCCAACTGTTTGAACAGCATATTTATAAAACACAGACTAGACAGGTAGCACATCACAATCGGTGGCTAAGATTCTGCTAATGGTACGTGGTGCCACAATGCCGTGCAACAGACACGACGCTCATAAAAACGACAGCATTTATTTGCTATATCGCCCAGCCCTACCATCAACCCACATAGCGAGCAGATAGTGAACACATCCTAGTTAACAGACCAGCAGTGACTAGCCTGCCAGCATGAGACAAACATTAGTCGCCTCTCTCCCTACATGGGAGAGAGGAGAGAGTTGGTTAATAACATTTCAAACATCTTTCTGTTTTGGAACTTGTGTGTTTAAATGTTCATATGTAATTGCCAAAGCATGTGAAATAAACATTATAAAACACGTTTCCCGTGCCAATAAAGCCCCTTTGAATTTAATTGAGACAGCAAGAGAGAGAAAGAAAACGAGTCAAGTGCAAAGATAGGGTTAGCACAAGAGATAGAAAGAGGACAGATCAGAGAGAGAAGCAAAGATAGACTGTGTGTGTGTGTGTGTGTGTGTGTGTGGCTGCTGCAGGTGCAGACGGGGTACATATAAAGAGAGCTCACATCGCCTGGAGAATGCAGAGTTGTCATTCAGATGCTCTGGTGCTGAGCTGGCCTAGAGCCCAGTCTATATATGCAAAGAGAGAGCGAGCGAGAGTGAGTAGCACGCCTAGTAATGAATCACTCACTCTCTAGGGTCATCGAGTTAAGCAAACACTGTGTCCGCTCATCTACTACGACATCTCAAAGCATTCATCCCTATCATATATAGCCTATGACAAAGAAATGCATTTAGCCTATACAATTGAGCAAAGGTCCTGTATGCCTACTGGAACACTCACTCACTGGGGTCAACTGGTTCTCTCTCTCTCAAACACTACTTCTCTCATCTCCTACAACACCTTAAAGCATTCATCCCTCTCCCTACATGACAGACAAATGCTGTAATCCCATGGCAGCCCAGTCAGGACAGAATACATTATTTTAGGCTACAATTACAGACGTCCTGTATACATTTTCTTAGTGCATTGTTTCACGCACTGTAAAGTAGCATTATTTTACAGACTGCAACACTGTAGTTATATTTGACAATTGTTGCATACAGAGTCAGAGAAGTGATGCCCTCAGTTGAGTCTTTAAACTGCAAAACATAAAACAACCTTGACGTACCTATCCTCAAACGCTTATTTCGTATTACTGCACAGTAGCTAGAGTGTTGGATAACTTGTCTGTCTGCTCATGGTGTAATTTGTCAAAAATACGAAATTATCGACATTTGAGCACTTTGTTACGGCCAGACGAGCTCTGGTCCACGCGGCAGATATAACAATCAGACGTATGCGAGTACCAGATCTAATCTTTTTGCATACACCCTTCACTCTAGTAACATTTATAAGCAGAGGAAACTATTTATTGTTGATGAAGCAGTACACAGTTAGTCATTAATTATCACCTATTCCTAAACGCAGCTAGCTAGCTAGACAACTAGTTTGTTAAACTAATGCATTGATTTAGCGTTAACTTTAGTTTGTGACTGCACGACTGTCATTATCTCCTGCACTGTAGCACAAGCCACACATTTGCGATAGTTACAAGCATAAATCTATGTTATGCCTTTTAAAAGTAAGACGAACAAACAAAAATATGTTTAATACCAACCCAAACTCCAGGTGTATCGCTATGGGCGCCGCCATATTGTTGCCGTCGGAAGCAGGAAGTTTACGCACCAGCACCGGAAGTGATGCTATCCAATTATCTTCTCCTCTTTGAAAAAAAAGCTCTCGTCAATCCCAAACACTACACCTCTAATGTTACATTTATTGTTGCCTATGCCAGCATTGTCTGTTGAAAATGACTGGAGATGTAAGTCTGAAATAAGCTTAATTTTTCTTTGCCTTTTCGTTTAAAGGTATTTCTAATAGCCTACTCGTTGAATGAATTAAAAAATATCTGAACAACTGTCTCATAACAACACCATATGCAACAAAATAGGAAAACTCCTATGTTTTGAGAAAGATGGGTGGTTGAAGTAGTGTGTGTGTGTGTGTGTGTGTGTGTGTGTGTGTGTCGTGTCAAAGGCGCAACCCCCCCCCCCCCCCCCCCCCCCTGTCCTCTCTGTCATTGGTGACAGCCCTATCCCGATATGGGTGGGGGATATTGAATTGCAAATCTCCTGCCTTCTGTTGGCGTCCAAGGCTGCAGTGGCCCTTTCCAGGTGCCATTCATGTGGTAATGAGAAAGTTCAGGAGTAGAGGCTGGGTGGATGGGTGAGGATGCTGCGGGGGTCGGGTCAGAAAGCGAGGGAAACGTAGACCGTAAACTGACTGATGTCCAGGGAAAAGGAGATCACAGGCTGACTGATGTCCAGGGGAGTGAACAAGACAAGCACAATCCTTTTAGGGACCTATAATTATATACAGGCAAGATTTAAATTGGGTTTTTGTAGCCGGTGGAACTGTCCCGGCCCTCCTCACAACTCAATGCTTCCAATATTAAAATTGTGCACACCTCATGTAACACTTGCTTTACAGGGTCAGACCAAACTAATTACATATTTGCAGACTAGAGTTTAACAATATTATAGAGTGACACAGTCATTTTCTACTGGAGAGCAATGGTTTAGACTGTGTGTGTCGCGTGTGGCGTGCCTGTGACAGGAGGGGCGGCTACAAGGAGTCCCCATAGATTTAGATAGCTAAGTATTACCATATTAGTATTAACCCATCAGTGTGATGTCACTTCACATTTGCTAGGCTTGCTTGAGTTCTTCCTCAGCTGTCACCACCATCCCATCATAACACACTCGCACTGATCCCAGACCAGTACATAACCTAAGCCCGTATTCATATAGCTAATCTAGGATCAGTTTTGCCTTTTAGATTACAATGAATAAGATTACATGGACATTGTAACCTGATCCTAGATCAGCACTACTCCTATGATACGCTTTACGAATATGGGTCCTGGTTTACAATAACATTGCAAACACACTCAAATATCCCATGCCAACCTCACATATCTCATCAATACACATTTGATCAGATACTTTTGATGGTGGTGCATTGAACCCACATAGACACAACACAATTGTTGCTGCTCTGTGATAAATTAGATGTGAGAAATTCTGTGATATACTGCCATGGACATGCAGCTATGTCACACATGGATAGCTGACAATGGAGAACACAATGGATTTGTAGTGAAAAGAGGCAGAGAGGATTAGATTAGTAATGAATTGGTGAGGTTGGGATGGGTTTGCGGCAAAAAGGAGCCATGGTCTGTTTCAGTGATCACATAAAGAAATAGAAGAATTAACATGTTACATGGATCATGGATCTCGGAGGCAGGGGATAGCAGAGAGAATGCACTCTGTGTGGCCTATTGTCATTTACAACCCTCATAGTTACTGCTGCATAGGTTATACAACTAATATGAAAATATATAAACTCCTTTCCTCACTTCCTCAGCAGTTAAACACTTGCTAGCTGGCATTTCCTCATGGCCTTTTTTAAATAGTTTCACCAGAATAAAACTTATGTTTGAGATTTTCTCTCCCTCCTAAGCCTGTGACTCACACAGGCTCACACTGACGTATGAGAGACAGCCTGGCCGCATTGTCTTCTTGGCGTGGGGGAGGGGGGAGAGACAGAGAGGGCTGTACGGGGGACATCGGCGGCAGTGCCCCTGTCTCTCCTGTCTCGTCCTAACCAGGACTGAGGGAAAGGCTGCGTCATTGTGCCAGACAGTGCAGCTCAGAACGCCCCTTCTCTGACTGGCACTGGTCCACAGCTGCATGGTCTGAGTCTGACTCTGGACATCTGTGTGCTATACTCTCCTCCTTCCACTTTCTCCCTCTATCTCTACCACCACCTCACTCTAACACACGCACACATACTACCCTGCCTGTTCTGTTCACCCCCATCTCCACCATCTTGTCCCAGCCCGCCCTGACCATATAGTCACGTGACCCTGACGCACCGCCATTATCTAATACTCATGCCCTGCCCTCAACCGCAGTGCACATGCTCCGTAGCTCAAATACAGGCGAACACATGCGCACACACACACACACACACACACACACACACACACACACACACACACACACACACACACACAGACAGAGGGATGGCAGCATAGCCAGACATTTTACAGTTCGCCAGACATTTTAAAATGGAAACTCATCACATCTTCATTGATGTCAAGTAGTTCTAAGTATCTCACTAGTATGCAACACCTTTTAACTGCACTGATGTCTGTACCCATGAAGCTAGCTGAAACACTGTGTACACAAGTAGCAAGACGATCAATTCAGGGATGATGATGTGACTCTCCCTCTGCATCAGTGTTAGTGAGGCAGTGCTGCCATCTAGCGGTTGTTACCCTAAACACATAGAATATGAGTAAATAGAATCAAGTCATACAAGCGTCATTGACTCAAGCTTTATTTTATTTGAAAAACAAGTGAACCATTATGTACAGTACATAAAAAAAACATGGAGTCACAAACATGGGAGTTTTTTGTCCTTTTTCTTTACAGGTTTATCATTTCAGAATTACTATTTACAACAGGAAAAAAGCACACATGTAATCTGTACAACATAAGGTGAGACAAACATAATTACATACATCAAATTGTTCCTAAACCAGTAGGCTTTATTAATAATCGCAAAAACACTAAAAAAAAGATTCAATTCAAGATTCCCTTTTTTTTTTTTTTGCTGACTGAACAATAGTGCCCTCTACTGGACATAAGAGGTAATTGGCCATTGGACTTTGGCTCTCCCCTTCTTTATTCTCACTGGCTGATTAGGGTCGTGTTCATTAGGGCACACTGTAGCAAAACGTTCTGCAACAGAAAACAAAATTCATAATCCCTCCCCGTTTCAGTATGTTTTCCTTTGTTTGGTGCCTAATGAGTACGACCTGGGATGCACTTTCTGGCTGACTGGCACTTATGCTGCATTCAAAACCAAGTGGGAAGGTGGTAATTACCAGTTGTGAAGTCGTAAATACCAGTTAGATGCATTCACGTGCTATGGACTCGTTGAGAAATGCTTATTGGCTAATGGCCAACAAGTACAGCTATCATGCTTGTAAACAAATGATAATGTTCAAAACCCATATTAATAGATTGCTTTTTATAAATAATGTTTTGTTGTTGCATTTAACTGTCAAAAATGCTGTTATCGAGGTAATTGTCTTAGTAGGTGACGTCAGAGGTCAGCATGTGGGAGAAGTCGGAGCTCAGGGATGATAGACGAGTTTCCCAGTAGTGAATACAAGTTAGAAGTGGATTTTTCCTAGTAGTACACAACTTACATCGTCAGGGGTAGCAATGTCTACTCTGCTTGTTTTCTATTGGACTATTGATGGATTTATTAAAGTGATTGCATTGATCTCTATCTCAGGCCTAAATACATCATGGATGGGAAATCAATCACCAGACACTGACACTCATCAAAAACAATAAATCATCATCATGATTTTTGTGTTTCAACATAACACTGCTTAGGAGTCGGCAGAGGAAAGGTTGCCAGGTATTATTCGATCAAAGGTCAAAGGTCACAATGTATTTAGTTCCAAGGAAGTTACCAGATTCCTTTAAGCCCTCATGTTGACATTGCATTTGACATGGCATTTATTTTACTAAAGCATTTTAGCAACAATGCAATTTAAAGAGAACATTTTATGAATTTGAGTGAATGAAAATCGCACAATCCTACAGTGAATATGTGAAATCAAAACGTTTTTGATGGTTTTAATGTATAATGTCTCAATTACTTTTCAACAGTCTGTCCATATCATATCAAACACACGTTATCATACATACAAAGACAAAGCAAAACACATCATACAGTCACTGAGGGGGTCTGAGGTAGCCTGATCCCACATCTATTTATGTTGTTTTACAAACTCATATAGTTTCTCTGGCTGACTATGACCATAGGAGTTAGCAAGAAGACAGCACAAACAGGTCTGGGATCAGGCCTCCATTCTGCCCTGAGAACGTTCTGGTCACTTTCAGACTAAAGCACATTCATTCACACTAGTTAAAAACCTGAGTCCTATACGGTAACAGCAGAGGCTCAAACTTGTTATGTTACCATGTCAACAAAGTCTTCAAACATGTCAACAAAATCTGCCTGTCGGCAGTAAAATCACTCAGAAAATAAAATCTAAATAAAGTTGAAGACAATAGTAGTCAGTGTTTTTACATGTATAACAAATGTGCCTGAAGTACAATAATTCACACAAACAGGTCAGAGTGCTTTAAGGATATTTCTAATGGTGTGTTTGTGACAAGTGGGGACAAGGCAAACATGCTCATATGATGTAAATGGGACAGGATTCATCATGAAACATTAATGACATGCCAGAAATAGGGAGAGGAGAGGGAGAGGGAGAGGAATGCTTCCCAAAATAGCTCCCCATTAAGATAATGGCTACCAAACAGTATTCAAACAAAATCGTCCTATGAAACATTAATGACATGCCAGAGATGAGAAGAGGAGAGGGGGGTGAATGCCTCTCAGAAGAGCCTCAATAAGATAACTGCTTCTGAACATCACACAAACAAAATCCACCAAGATAAATGCTTAGTATGCCTCAAACAGCTGATATGATTTGGCAACATATATTATTACGTGTTGTGGAACAGATAAGTGTCTGTCTGTCTGTCTGTCTGTCTGTCTGTCTGTCTGTCTGTCTGTCTGTCTGTCTGTCTGTCTGTCTGTCTGTCTGTCTGTCTGTCTGTCTGTCTGTATGTATGTATGTATGAGCACACAGTATGTGTCATCAACAGGGGACCTGATGGACTATGTAATGAATAAATGGCAGCCATGCAGAGAGTCTATACAAGAACAGATTCTAGAACACACAACCTCTCAGTCTAAAGCTGAGGTCAGATGATACAGGTCAGAGGTAATAGACATAGATGCCGCTGTATCTCTATGGTACAGGTGTCCTGAAGTGCACACTCATTGTGTTAAATGTTACTGCCTCTTTAAGTCAGAGAGAACACACACACACATTTAATGTAATAGTACAGGTAATGATGAAGGCGTTGAAGACAAATCAGAGCTTCATGTGATCTACCAAAGAACAGTTAGATCCAACCTCTCCTGCACTGTTTGACCCTCAGCACACACCGTACCTGTAGTTCTTTGTAGCTTGCTAATGGGTAGAAGAAAACCCATTTCCCACTCCTCCTCGACCCACTCTGTCTTTCAGCATTTAGGGAGGGAAATATTACAGCCTATTGAAGAGCTCTGAAAAAGCCTTTTGTGCCTTTTTTTGGGATATACAGTGAGATGATCCTTCTCGACTCTTGTCTTCTCTAAGTCCACTCTTTTGTCTCTGGTAGCAGCCTCCTACCCTCTTATTCACTTTGAACATCCACATCAAGGTGCCTTGCAGTATGGGGAGGCAGGTCGTACCACTGTGAGCGCAGTGCTGTGTATAGGGGTGTTCAGTTAGATGGGTGCTATAGTTCGCTGTGGCGTACAGGAGGCTCCAGCTTGTGAGACAGAGCGGTCAGGACTTTGTCGAACTTCTCATAGCGTTCTGATTGGCTGCCCTCCGAACCCCTGCTTCCCCATAGCAACCTCATTTGGAACTCTGTCCGGAAGATCTCCAGAACCTCCTCTCTCTCCAGGAAGCCTGGTGGAGGAGGAGGAGGAGGAGGAGGAGGAGGAGGAGGAGGAGGAGGAGGAGGAGGAGGAGGAGGAGGAGGAGAGAGATGAGAAGTAGGAGGAGGAGGAGAGGAGAGGAGAGGAGAGGAGAGGAGAGGAGAGGAGAGGAGAGGAGAGGAGAGGAGAGGAGAGGAGAGGAGAGGAGAGGAGAGGAGAGGAGAGGAGAGGAGAGGAGAGGAGAGGAGAGGAGAGGAGAGGAGAGGAGAGGAGATGAGAAGTAGGAGGAGGAGGAGAGGAGAGGAGAGGAGAGGAGAGGAGAGGAGAGGAGAGGAGAGGAGAGGAGAGGAGAGGAGAGGAGAGGAGAGGAGAGGAGAGGAGAGGAGAGGAGAGGAGAGGAGAGGAGAGGAGAGGAGAGGAGAGGAGAGGAGAGGAGAGAGATCAATATTAAAGACATTGTGGAAAACACTGGCTAGTTAAGGTAGCTATTGACATCCTGCTCAAAACACCAGTCATCGCCAGCGACCTGAATCAATAAGAACACATGATCAATGTAAACATACTGTAACCATCACCACCACACTACCACAGATGTACACAGCACAACACCTCAATCATTATTTCAGATCAATGACAATGAAGCATAACACATATTATATTGAATACACCCACACCGTTAGATATTACGATCCCTCAGCATCAAGGAGCAACATAACAACTCGACATTTAACGCAACACTACAGTTATTACTCAGTCAAATAAATCAATGAACACCAGACACTACTCAGACAAGGCCTTAGTGGTTAGTCCATAATAATGTCAATAAACCTGACACAACACACTACTTTATAATACTATTACATACTCCATGGACGGTTTCCTGTCCTAATCCTATCACTAGACAAAAAATACCTCTGATGGAGATTGATGAGTCTGTGATTCTCGAATGATGAATGAGCAGTGGCGATTTTAGCATGTAAATCCTGGTGGGGTAAACTAAAAAAAAAATGTGGATGCATGCCAGCAAAGCCACTACACAACACAACACTAAACAACACATTCATTAAACTAGAACGGTGACAAACGGTGCCCACAAACTGTTAGGGCCTACATAAAGTTTTCCCAACAGAAGAAGCAGTGTCCCTACAGCAGTCTCAACACCTTCCCACCGCTACACCTGGCTATCAGCGGAGCCTTGTCTGGCAGCGAAACAGTTCATTCAGCCTCATTTACTGCCTTTTTAAAAAACATAGCTGATATGGCTGACTTGTTTAAACAAAAGTGGTTTCTACTGACAATTGATATGTACTAACTATGGCATAAATGAACGATGAGCTGATAAGATTAATTAATTAATTTAGACTAAGACATTAATGAGCGAACTAAGACGGACGTAGTCAATATAACTATTTGTTCAGCACTTTTGAAATGTACAGCGACAGAATTCAGAACATGGGCCGTTCTTACAGTATTCTCCCTGTACACCAAGTCAGAACCGTGGGATAAAAAAAGGGGGCATATCAGCAGACAATGAAATATTCAATGATAACATTTCTCTAAAACAGGCTATTGGCTACATGTGTACCACCAAGTCAGAACAGTAGGCTAAGTTATGAGGGGGAAAGGGCCCGAATTATTAAGGTGAGGCACTTGGGCCTCTAACAGCTTACTACACAACATACACTTACAGTATGTATAATGTAGCTAATAAAGTATCTCCCTAGCATATTACATCAATAATGCAGAAGCATACAATACATTTTTGGATTCACAGTTATGCTATGCTCACTTGAACAGGAAGGTGGCGCAGTGCTCCTTCTTGTGGGGAAATTTTGTCATGAAACTTTATCATCAAAGTTTGTCATTCTCTGGATTTATGGTGCTTTCAACACAACTGGGAACTCGGACAAAAACATATTCGAATATGACGTCAGTGATCATCAGGTCGTAGCTCTAGAAAGAGGCCTGAGTTCCCGACTTGGAATTCCGAGTTGGATGACCCTTCAAAACGTATTTTCCCAGTCAGAGCTTCTTTTTTTTTTTTTCCCCAGAGTTCCCAGTTGTCTTGAACTCAATGAAGTCTGAAATTTCCCAGTTCCGAGTTTCCAGTTCTATTGAACATGGCAAAAGTCATGCTGGCTTGACAGCAATGTATTCAACCTTTTCTGGCTCATGGTGTTGCGTGTGAATGTTTATTTAAGCTTGGAAAAGAGACCCTTAGACCCCCGTTTTATCTATAATTTCTCTTATTATTCTTATTCTTATTATTGGTGTCCTTTAGTACAGGTTTCTTTGCAGCAATTAAATCATAAAGGCCTGATTCTCACAGTCTCCTCTGAACAGTTGATGTTAAGATGTGTCTGTTACTTGAACTCTGTGAAACATTTATTTGGGCTGCAATCTGAGGCTGGTAAATCTAATGAACTTATCCTCTGCAGCAGAGGTACTTCTGGGTCTTCCATTCCTGTGGCGGTCCTCATGAAGCTGGTTGAGAGAATGCCATGAGTGTGCAAAGCTGTCATCAAGGCAAAGGGTGGCTACTTTGAAGAATCTCAAATATAAAATTTATTTTCATTTGTTTAACTACATGATTCCATATGTGTTATGTCATAGTTTTGATGTCTTCACTTTTATTCTACAATGTAAAAAATAGTGCAAATAAAGAAAAACCCTTGAATGAGTAATATTCCAAACTTTTGGCCTCCAATGTATATTTTTTACATTGTTTGCAAACTGGTATGCCCCACCTGCCCTGAATGAAGGGTCACCACTGTGAATGAGATTCTCTTAGTTTCTGACAGTGATCTGGGTCCGGGAAACTGGCCTGGTGTGTGCAAGTCAAACACACACACCAGTGACACCACACACACAGAGAGACACAGACATACACACCGAACCCTTACCTTGTAGTTTGGTCTCAGCGTTGGTGCGGTACAGCCCCCCGTTGTGAGCGATGGTCCGGGCCGCCTCCAGGTGGGACATCACCACATCAACGCCCGCCTCCACGTTCTCCCAGGGTTCTATCCCCGCCCCTGGACCCTCCCCCACAGACACACCCTTCTCCAGCAGAGACAGCAGAGGAACCACGTGAGGAAAGGATGTGTTGGACAGCACATTGCTCTCTTACATACACACAAAGGACACACAGATACAGAGATTTAGAAACACTGGTCACTGAAATACTATATAAAATATAATAGACAGGCAGAGAGACACTCAGACAGAAGAGTGCCTTATAAAAGTACTATCTGAGCCACCAACTCCATACCTTTGCCATCGTTCATGTTCTTCATGAAGGGCTTTAGCTTCTTCTCATAGAGGATGGCTCCCTCTGTGTGTCTCTGACGCAACGTCATCCACGTCTGCTCCAGGCGGGAAATCTGACAGAGAGACGAGTAATGCCAATAAAAGATCATTATGTGTGTGTGTGTAGTGTGTGTCCGTGTTTGTGTGTGTGTGTGTGTGTGTGTGTGTGTGTGTGTGTGCTGTATGTCCATATACCTGTGGCAGCTCCAGTGCTCTCATCACAGCAGCAAAGCCGAACATGTTCCCCAGGTTGCTCTTGAGTTCAGCAGCCAGCTGGATGGTCTTATGGAGCAGAGCAGCCCTCTCCTCTGTACTGCCTGTACACCCCAGAAGGTCCACAGCCATCATTATAGACATGGTGTAGAACCTGGGGAGGACCGAGGGGAGGACGGTAGATGAAGGAAGTGAGAGATGAGTAGATAGAGTAGATGAAGATAAAGTCATGGTTGAGGAGCAGAACTGACTTATAATGACGAGAGTTAACTTGCCCCCAGGCTAATTGCGACATAAAAAGAGTTGGTGGACGAGACTATGACGGGAGGGGCATTTCAATTTCCCAAAGTATACTCTCTGACCGTTGTATGTCCAGCATTGAACTGAACCCTTACCTCTCCATCAGGTCCAATCTCAGCTAACCCTAACCCTAGCTTAATGTTCAAATCCCAGTTCAACCCTAGCCTCAACCACAACCGCAACTTCATGTCCACATCCTGGTTCAACCCTAGCCTCAACCCTAACCCTAGCTTCATGTCCACATCCCAGTTCAACCCTAGCCTCAACCACAACCTTACTAATAATATTATTATTAACCCTTACCTCTCCAGTAGGTCCAGTCTCAGCTGATGTCCGTGAGGTAGAGTCAAAAGCTCCAGTCCTGAACCTACTCCCATCATCCTCTGCATCTCCTTGTTAACACCTAGTATCCTAGCAACCTGCAGACAGACAGAAGGAGGGAGCACAACATAGAGGGAAGGAGTGTGTGAAGGAAGCAGAGAGGGAGGGAAGGAGAGGAGAGGAGAGAGGGAGGGAGAGAGAGAAAGAGAGAGAGAGAGGGGAAGGGAGTGGGAGAGGAAGGATTTATTGTAATTTCTATCTTAATGTATTCATGGACACTGAGACGGTTGGTTAATTTGCTCTTAATTCAAATGTTATCAAATAATTAGTGGAGTAAATAGTGCTGAGGATAGCATAGTCATCCCTGTATTAACCTCAGGTTGCTCTCTGCTGCTTTACCATTAACAGGAGTTAATTGAGCAACACTCTGTGACGGAGTAGTGTGGTTGACAGCAGGGGATTAATCACTGAGTTACGTTCAGAGGTCCAAGGTACACAGAATTCTGCTCTTATAACCCTATTCAGAGTCTTAAGGGTGTGTGTCCATACTGTATGCATGCATGTCCTTACCCTGCAGTCAGCCATGGTGATGTGTTCAGCAGCCGTCCTAGCGTCCACCTCAGCCAACAACTCTTTAACTCTCTTCAGTACGCTCATCTCTAAGGGCTTGTTCTCCTGGGCGATCAGGGGTGACAGGTACTTCCCTGGTCTGAAGGAGGAGGCAGTCTCCATCAGCGGGGCGCTGAACGCCTCTCCCCCAGCCCCTGCCCCGTCCTCCCTAGCTGGGGCAGGCCCTCGGCCCTCCTCCACACGCAGTCGCTCCACGTAGCTCTTAGCTGGAGGTGTGGGGGGCATGCCGGCGACACATGGAGCCCCAGGACATGGGGCCGGGGAGGGCCTGAGGTCGCAGTAGCTTCCCTCTGTTTCAGAGCCCCCTGCTGGGGCTGGGTAGGAGCAGTGGGCCGGGGTGGAGTGTGAGCTGGCGGCTAGCATGTCGGGTAGGTTGTTGTTGGAGCAAGGGCTGAGCTGGGGGTCACTGGAGCGTCTCAGGACTGGGGAGGGGGGCACCATGGCCAGAACTCTACCACCTGACTGGGTTCTGTGTCTGTGGACTGGGGAGATAAGCAGGGGGTTACACACATTCAATACGTGGGTTCAATTAGTCATGTTTAAGTTTTTTTGTTGCTGTGCTTGATTGAGCTTGCCTGAGGCAATGGAACTAATGGAATAGTCTCAAAAGTGCAAACCCCAACCCTACCGATCTTACACTGTAGACAGGCAGGCTCAATCAAACGCACCACACCACCACGTAATAAAATAATCTGCATCTCCATGATAGTAACACTCACTGTGGCTGTATGCTGGGGAGAGAGGGGTTTCTCCTACAGAAGACAGGGGACAACGATACTCTTGGATCTGATCCATACTCATGGCACAGTTCCTCATCGCATCCTTGTGGTTGTGAATAGTAGAAGGGCTGCAAACACAAACCAACACAGTCATTTTAGATTGTTTGTTAATATGGCTGGCTTCCCATGAACAGCGTGAGAGTTGTCATAGGATTATTTTGATTTGATTAATGTTACAAATGTCTATATTTTAACTTCAGTGCCAGGTATACATTTTGTCCTATTGGTTTACTAAGAAGAGGTGAAACACGGGTGACCTTAGCCTGGTCCCAGATCTGTTTGCGCTACGTGACCAATTGCATGACATTGACCATACAAGTTGACAAGACAGCACAAATAGCCTTAGCCTGGGACCAGGCTAAGCTTGACCTCTCAGCTTGACCTCTGGTTGCAGCAACCAGAGGAGGAAACAGACAGTCATGCATTAGAAGGATGTGCAGACAGTTCAGTGTCAAAGTGACTGGTGTAGCAACTAGTTTAATATAATCTCAGTGAATCAGAGGCAGGGGGTGAGTGAGGGAAGGGGTCAGTACTCTGTCATAACACCGGTGTTCTGACCCAAATGGGCTTACACACACCACCTGCACCCCACGACAGCAGCCTTCACTTCTGGCTTTGGTACCACTGGTACGGTTGTAGCTACTGGGACTGGTACTTGGACTGGTACTGGGAGAACTGGTGATTCCACTGGACTGATGGACTCCACATCACTGACCGCACAATAGGAATGAATGGGCAATGAAACATCTGCTTTACACCACTGACACACACACCCACACCCACACCCACACACACACACACACACACACACACAAACACACACACACAAACACAAACACAAACACACACTGAACAAAAGTGTTGAGAAGAAGAAGATCTCTCCTCTCTCACCTGTGAGGTATCAGCTTCTCCGTGGTCAATCCGTCGTTCATGGTTACGCTTCGCCTCTTGATGTACGCTCCTCTCTGGCTGGACGGTGAGTGGGCCAGGCCGTGCCTGCTATTGGCTAAGGCAAACGTGGCCTCCAGATAGCGCAGGGGTAGGGTGCGTATGATTGGACAGTAGATCTGGGCTCCACTGGGCTGGGAGATAGGCCGCCGCCCGGCCACGTAGAACCTCACCAGTTCAGGTATGGAGTCGAAGCTGTCCTTCTCTAACAGGTACTGGACCTTAAGATAAAATAAGAAATACTTACTTGTCAAATCAACACAGTCACAACGACAAAACACAACGATCAACAATATAAGTAGTAAAATCAGATAGCAGTATAAAACAGCAATAGTCAACAGTTCATAAACAATAATCACCTCTAGAGTGTCAAGGCTAATCCCCAGAACAGAGCTAGCTGATCAGGAAGGCTAGCTCTGTTCTGGGGATTAGCCTTGACACTCTAGAGGAGGTGGTGGAGAGACGGATCCTGGCCAAACTGCTGGCCATCATGGACAACGTCACCCACCCTCTGCATGCCATGGTTATGGTGCAGAGGAGCACCTTGAGTCACAGACTGATCCCACCACGGTGTGCCAGAGAGCTCTACAGGAGGTCCTTCCTGCCGGCGGCTATTAGACTATTTAATGCCTCTCCGGGGTGCCATGCCGTCGCCAACATAGACCTGGAACGTCTGGGGTGTTAGGACCTAGTTTAACAATTATGCATCCATCCGTGAGTAACTCTGGTCTGTAATCACTCATTCACTCAGGACTTATTTATTAATTCAGGTCTGTATATACTGTACATATTCATGTACAGTTATATCATGTGCAATATTGTAAGTAATTCTTGGACTTAACTTGCGTAGTCATTCACTCAGGAATGCATATTAGTATCCTGTCAGTTGTATCTTTTTTCATTGCTTTTAGTATATCGAATGTGCAATTCGTGCTTTTATCTGTAATTAAACCCTATGCACTAAGGACTGTATTTGAAGGGAATTACTATTATTACACTAAATTATTTCATACACACATTTAGCTATTTAAGTATCTCTTCCTGTCATTTACCTGTACAGTTAATGTAACCATGCAAATATTCACTTACCTGTAAATTTAACTGTATATTTACCTGTACAGTTAATTTAACCATGCAAAATATTCACTTACCTGTTCATTTAACCAGTATATATTAAATTAACTATTATTACCCTCACTTATATCATAGCTATTTAAGCTATTAGCTATTTAAGTATTTCTCTGCCATCGACCTGTATAGTATAGTTAAGCATGCACCATCCACCAATGTATAGTGTACATATTCAGCCATCCACCCATACTATGCAATGTATTTTTTATAGCTTTTTTGCACTCCAGACTTTCATACTGCCGCTCTATGTATCATGTATTTCCACTCTGGGATCAATAAAGTGCCTGCCTGCCTGCCTGCCTGCCTGCCTATCAGATCATTAAAAAACTATACAGCGGGTGAAATAAGTATTGAACACGTCATCATTTTTCTCAGTAAATATATTTCCAAAGGTGCTATTGACATGAAATTTTCACCAGATGTTGGTAACAACCCAAGTAATCCATACATACAAGAAACCAAAACAAATAAGTTCAGAAATTAAGTTATGTGTAATAATGTGAAATGACACAGGGAAAAAGTATATAACACACTTACTGATATTTATTTAATACTTTGTACAAAAGCCTTTGTTGGTAATGACAGCTTCAAGACGCCTCCTGTATGGAGAAACTAGTCGCATGCATTGCTCTGGTGTGATTTTGGCCCATTCTTCCACACAAACAGTCTTCAAATCTTGAAGGTTCCGTGGGCCTCTTCTATGAATCTTGATCTTCAGTTCTTTCCATAGGTGTTCAATGGGATTTAAGTCAGGTAATTGGCTGGGCCATTCTAGCAGTTTTATTTTCTTTCTTTGAAACCAATTGAGAGTTTCCTTGGCTGTGTGTTTGGGATCATTGTCTTGCTGAAATGTCCACCCTCGTTTCATCTTCATCATCCTGGTAGATGGCAGCAGATTTTTGTCAAGAATGTCTCGGTAAATTTGCCCATTCATCCTTCCTTCAATTATGTGAAGTTTGCCAGTACCATTTGCTGAAAAGCAGCCCCACACCATGATGTTCACACCTCCAAACTTCACTGTTGGTATGGTGTTTTTAGGGTGATGTGCAGTGCCATTTCTCCTCCAAACATGGTGCGTATTATGACATCCAAACAGTTCAACTTTGCTCTCATCTGACCACACTATATTCTCCCAGTATTTCACTGGCTTTTCCAAATGTTGTGCAGCAAACTTTAAACAAGCTTCAACATGCTTTTTTTTCAGCAATGGAGTCTTGCGTGGTGAGCGTGCATACAGGCCATGGCGGTGGAGTGCATTACTTACTGTTTTCTTTGAGACAACAGTACCTGCTAATTGCAGGTCTTTTTGAAGCTCTCCACAAGTGGTCCTTGGCTCTTGGACAACTCTTCTGATTATTGTTTTCACTCCTCTGTCAGAAATCTTGCGGGGAGCACCTGTTCGAGGCAAATTTATGGTGAAATGATTGTCTTTCCACTTCCGTATTATGGCCCCAACAGTGCTCACTGGAACATTCAGAAGCTTAGAAATGCACCTATAACCAATGCCATCATTATGTTTTGCAACAATTAGGTTGCGAAGGTCTTGAGACAGCTCTTTGCTTTTACCCATCATGAGATGTGTCTTGTGTGACACCTTGGCAATGAGACCTTTTTGTAGGCCATCAGTTGGGACTAAACCAGCTGATATTAATTTGCACTGACAGGGGGCTGGATTGCTTTTTAATGACTGATCGTTTTCAGCTGTTGTCTTGGCTTTCCATGCCTTTTTGCACCTCCCTTTCTTCATGTGTTCAATACTTTTTCCCTGTGTCATTTCACATTAATACACATAACTTAATTTCTGAACTTATTTGTTGGTTTCTTTTATGTATGGATTACTTGGGTTGTTACCAACATCTGGTGAAAATTTCATGTCAATAGCACCTTTGGAAATATATGAGAAAAATGGTGACGTGTTCAATACTTATTTCACCCGCTGTAAATAGTTAATCCGTAGTCCCCTTACTCAATAGACTTGTCACTAAATCTTTAATGCCCAGTGCATTCAAAAACGTAATTGTCCTTTGTTTTATATATATTTCCACATAATGAGGTTAGTACAATACTGTGAAATTGTGAAAATTATAATAATGCCCTTTTAATGTAAGAGCTGTTTGAAAAGACCACCTGACATTTCTACCTGTTTTGGTGGGATGGAGTCTCTGTCAATAACAGCTAGGTTTCCCCTCCCTACTCAGACAGTCCTAGCTAAATTCCTGCTTGACAAAATCCTCTTTGCTAAGAATCTATTCTTCTTTATTTTTGACCGTTTTAACTGAAAACAATCACAGTAAGCTACTTAACTGTTACCGAGAAATGAATTGATATTGAGATAAAAAAAAGTTGCATTGGACCTTTACGTCTGTTTTATATATTTCATTAAATGTATATTTGTCTTCAGCTTGTGGTTAAAACCGTAAAAATACAAACAAACATAGATCAAACAACATGATAGAAATTAAACAAGTTACCCGACCTGGGTTTAAATACATTTGAGTATTTGAGTATTTGTTATTTGAGTTTTTTTTAAATGCACAGCCCCAAACAATTACCCTTATTTGAGTATGTGAACGGTATAGATAGATAGATAGATAGATAGATAGATAGATAGATAGATAGATAGATAGATAGATAGATAGATAGATAGATAGATAGATAGATAGATAGATAGATAGATAGATAGATAGATAGATAGATAGATAGATAGATAGATAGATAGATAGATTGATAGATACTTTATTGATCCCCCGAGGGGGAAATTTCTTTGTCAAGCAGCTACAACAAAACACAGGGCAGGTGCAAAATGCCACAACGAAAGTACACAAAAGACAGATACACGTTACATGATACATTGAGCAGCAGTATGAAAAAGTATAGAAATACAAAACATCTGGAGTGCAAAAAAAAAAGCTATAAAAAGACATTGCATAGTATGGGTGGTTGGCTGAATATGTACACTATACATTGGTGGATGTTGGATGGTTAACACTGCCTGTCACCAAGCTATCCATGCACAAGAAGTATGTCAGTGCTGATGCTGTGGACATCCTAACCCCCTTTGAGGTTGCCACAGATTGTGTACAAGGATCTGACATCGTCACAGCCAGCTACATCATTCCATGCATCAGAGGACTGACTAAACATCTCACCAATTGCTCTACCAGGTACAATGGAAAGCTTGTCAAAAACCTGAAATAAGCAGTTGAGAAGCGCCTGACTGTTTATCAGCAGAAGAAGCCATACCAGATTGCCTCAGTCTTGGATCCACGCTTTAAACTGGCATGGTGCAATTATCTGGGCACAAAGTTCACCAGCACAACACAGGATGTCCCACGCAGTGAGCCTCAACCACCAACAAAGTCGATTGGAGACACTGTTTGGTTGCATGGAACAACCAAGCGTGGCTGCATGTACTCCAAAGAATAGAGAAATTGTGGAAGACACACAGTCACACATACACCACTGAGCAGATTTGCTGCTGTGTACCTACAGATGAAGTCAGATGTTTACATACACCTTAGCCAAATACATTTAAACTCAGTTTTTCACAACTCCTGACATTTAATCCTAGTAAAAATTCCCTGTGTTAGGTCAGTTAGGATCACCACTTTATTTTAAGAATGTGAAATGTCAGAATAATAGTAGAGAGAATGATTTATTTGAGCTTGTATATCTTTCATCACATTCCAAGTGGGTCAGAAGTATTTGGTAGCATTGCCTTTAAATTGTTTAACTTGGGTCAAACGTTTCGGGTAGCCTTCCACAAGCTTCCCACAATAAGTTGGGTGAATTTTGGCCCATTCCTCCTAACAGAACTGGTGTAACTGTGTCAGGTTATTTTCTATAGGATTGAGGTTAGGGCTTTGTGATGGCCACTCCAATACCTTGACTTTGTTGTCCTTAAGCCATTGTGACACAACTTTGGAAGTATGCTTGGGGTCATTGTCCATTTGGAAGACCCATTTGCGACCAAGCTTTAACTTCCTGACTGATGTCTTGAGATGTTGCTTCAATATATCCACATAATTTTCCTTCCTCATGATGCCATCTATTTTGTGAAGTGCACCAGTGCCTCCTGCAGCAAAGCACCCCCACAATATGATGCTGCCATCCCCGTGCTTCACGTTGGGATGGTGTTCTTCGGCTTGCAAGCCTCCCACTTTTTCCTCAAAACATAACGATGGTCATTATGGCCAAACAGTTCTATTTTTGTTTCATCAGACCAGAGGACATTTCTCCAAAAAGTGCAATCTTTGTCCCCATGTGCAGTTGCAAACCGTAGTCTGGCTTTTTTATGGCGGTTTTGGAGCAGTGGCTTCTTCCTTGCTGAGCGGCCTTTCAGGTCATGTCGATATAGGACTCGTTTTACTGTGGATATAGATACTTTTGTACCTGTTTCCTCCAGTATCTTCACAAAGTCCTATGCGGTTGTTCTGGGATTGATTTGCACTTTTCACATTAAAGTATGTTCATCTCTAGGAGACAGAACACGTTTCCTTCCTGAGTGGTATGATGGCTGCGTGGTCCCATGGTGTTTATACTTGCGTACTATTGCTAGTACAGATGAACGTGGTACCTTCCGGCATTTGGAAATTGCTCCCAAGATGAACCAGACTTGTGGAGATCTAAAATTGTTTTTCTGAGGTCTTGGCTGATTTCTTTTCATTTTTCCATGATGTCGAGCAAAGAGGCACTGAGTTTGAAGGTAGGCCTTGAAATACATCCACAGGTACACCTCCAATTGACTCAAATGATGTCAATTAGCCTATCAGGAGCTTCTAAAGCCATGACATCATTTTCTGGAATTTTACAAGCTGTTTAAAGGCACAGTCAACTTATTGTATGTAAACTTCTGATCCACTGGAATTGTGATATAGTGAATTATAAGTGAAATAATGTGTCTGTAAACAATTGTTGGAAGAATTACTTGTGTCATGCACAAAGTAGATGTCCTAACCAACTTGCCAAAACTACAGTTTGTTAACATGATATCTGTGGAGTGGTTGAAAAATGAGTTTTAATGACTTTAACCTAAGTGTATGTATACTTCCGAAAACAACTGTAGATGTCCCAGCATCCTCCGCAGCTGTGGAGTGGCTTTTCAGCATTGGAGGGCGTATCTTCAGAACAGATCGCTACTCTATGTCTGACAAGCTTTTTGAAAATCTAATGTTTTTTTAAATGTAACATTGCATCTTGTCCTCTTTCATGAAACACCAATGTAAAGTATGGGCTGCATATTGTGATTAAACAGTGAAACAAGACCTATATATGTTAAGTTGTTTGTTATTTAAAATAAAATTACAACGCACATTAACAATTATTTTCACATTTTTATTAGACAGAGAATACTGTCTTTCAAATACTTCTAATGATATGTATTTGAAGGAATAGTAAATGCATTGCAATACTTTCCAAATTGTATTTTCAAATTCAAACGACTTTTTATTATTTATAAATATTATTTGTTTTTAAATGTATTGAAAAGTAATTGAAATACCTGAAATAGTATTAGAACCCAGGTCTGCATGTTACAATACATACCTTAGACTCAGTGCTGGACTTGACCAGGACCTTGGTGATCTTAAAATGCAGAACCTCATGGTTCCAGCGGGTCGTTAGGACGTAGTCGCCCATGTTAATCAGCGAATCACGGATCAGGAAATCACCGTTCTGCAGGACAACAGTCTCCGATAGCTAGAGTTTGACAGAAGGGATTAGGAGTTATTTTAACATTGTTAGATTCCGTAACATTGTTAAAGTTATTGTGAAATTGTTATAAGATGGTTTGATCTATAACATTGTGTGACTCAGGTACCCTTTATACTGTATTTCTGAAAAGAACCATACACAAAGTGGCTCTAAGTCCATGTTTAGCACACATATAGTGTGAAAATATAGCTTTACACAACTAAGATTTCCTGTGAGAACTGTTATGAAGAGGCAAGATATAGAGGACATAGCAAGGAATAGACGATGTCTGAAGGTGTAGTACAGTAAAGTCTTTCTCCATATGGCCAGCAGGGGGAGCTGTTATTACAGGCCAGACTACTACCACCACCTCCAGACAGACAGACAGGCAGACAGACAGACAGACAGACAGGTGCTGCTGCTTGTGGGTGGCTGCGTGGGAGCCCATCACCATAGAGACAGTGTATTGTTTTAGCAGTGAGGGTGAGCCACGGGTTCCCCCTGTTCTGTCTGTTTACTCCAGTGTGAATGTAACATTATGTTAATGAACTAAAGCATCACAGAGGGATGGAGGGAGGGAGACTCACACACGGTTCAACAGAGAGAGAGAGAGAGAGAGAGAGAGAGAGAGAGAGAGAGAGAGAGGGAGGGAGTGAGGGAGTAGTGTGAATGGGTGTCAGGAGGACTGTGGGATCACACCGGTGTGTGTGTGAGGAACGTTTTACAAGTTATGGAAATTGCTGTTTTCTAAGACTAAGAACATATGGAAGGCTGTTCATTATGTAAAAGAATCAGTAACAATATCAATAAATACTACAGTGGAAGTATGAGACTTTCATTGTGCATTAAATGTCACTAACTAAGAAGACAACAGCATGCATGTAGCTAACCACTCTTTCTTTGTGTGTGTGTACCCTGTATGTGTGTGTACCCTGTATGTGTGTGTACCCTGTATGTGTGTGTACCCTGTATGTGTGTGTACCTCTCCAGGGATGTGTCCATGGTACCAGCCATGGCTCCTGATATCGCTGCTGCAGAGTCTCAGCTCCTCCTCCAGCTCCTTGCGTAGTTTCTCTGGTGGAGACTCCAGCAGGTACTTCTCCTTGGAGAACTATAGGGAACAGGAAACACGCACCTGTGACACAGACGCTCACACCTCAGGCTAGCAGGCCAGCAATGATGCCAGTGACACTGGTACTATTCATTACACACACACGCACACACGCACACACCACACATATACACACACACACACACACACACACACACACACACACACACACACACATTGACCTGATTTCAAAGAAGGTCTGATGTCACCCATTCTTGCGTGTGTGTGTGTGTCTGTGGTCTTACAGTACTCTGCCTGTCTTAAAATGTACAGTCGTATGCAAAAGTTTGGGCACCCCTGACAATTTCCATGATTTCCATTTATAAATAACTGATGGACACAGTAATATTTCA
>CM042403.1:19426388-19533888 GCA_023634145.1 Thymallus thymallus
CTCTTCGATCTAAGCCCATGATAGAATGTAGAGCCTTTCTCTTTCAGCTTCCCCCTGCCCCCACCCAGTTGCTATGGTAGCAGCCTGAGATTGGGGCACCCCACCTCATCCCCTCCGCTGGGCCAGAGCAGAGGTCCCTCACTGTACCCCCTTTCCCTCTATCCCTCTATCCCTTTATCCCTCCCTCCCTCTTTCCATCTGCCCCCCACTAAGGGAGTTAGGGGCCTGGATTACTGCTTAAAACCCTCCCATCCCCCGTATCTCCCCCGTTTCCCACCATCTCAACCTTATCCCATTATTTCACATGCTCCTATCTCACCAGACCTCCTCTATCTCTCCCCCTAGTCCTAACACCCTTTCACTGTCCTTCCCATTGCACAGCACCACCGACTCAGGGTACTAGGAGAAGCCATGTTGCAGTGTAAGGAATGTTAAAGGATGACATAGAAGACTTAAGTTAGACTGGCACAGACTGTAACCCAAAGAAAATCCCATAGCTTTAGAATAATCACCAAGCTTATCTGATGTACAATTATTTTCTTATGTATGTCATTCACATACAGTATCTGCATTATGAAGACGCTTAGTTTAAGAGGAGTAGCGTATCCCTCACCCTCTCCCAACAATCAGATATACATAGAATTATATTCTATGAATTCCATAGAATGAAATTTCCCCCCCGGGGGATCAATAAAGTATCTATCTATCTATCTATCTATCTATCTATCTATCTATCTATCTATCTATCTATCTATCTATCTATCTATCTATCTATCTATCTATCTATCTATCTATCTATCTATCTATCTATCTATCTATCTATCTATCTATCTATCTATCCTCCAGTCGCTCCTCAGTCGACCCCTCCTTCCCTCGGGTGTCTTGTCCTGCTGTCCCCTCTCTGTAGGGCTAATCTCTGCAGGCTATAGGCTACATCCCCTGGTATATCTGTAGGCTCCACCACTACTGTTGCTGGTGTACACAGACGCACATGCACATACATACTACCACCTCCAAAGCTTGTCACTCAGCTTGGTCTCAGTGCCTCTACCCCCACACTGACTGACAGCTGGGCCACAGGATATGACACACTCCTGGACTTTCCTCTCTGTCTGCTCGTCTCTTTCACTCTCGTCTGTCTGTCTGTCTGTCTGTCTGTCTGTCTGTCTGTCTGTCTGTCTGTCTGTCTGTCTGTCTGTCTGTCTGTCTGTCTGTCTGTCTGTCTGTCTGTCTGTCTGTCTGTCTTACTCTCTCCTCTCTGTCTGTGTCTGTCTGTCTTTCAGCTCGTCTCTGTCCTGTCTGTCTGCCTGCCTGCCTGCCTGCTCGTCTCTTTCTCTCTCCCCTTCTCTCCATCTCTTCAAAGCTTTCTTCCTCCTACTCTCTGGTTCCTTAATGAGATTTCATGTGTAGACACACACAAAGTGAGAGAGATACAGAGATCCACTCAGCTCTAATGATTTCTGACTTTTAAGTATGTCTCTGAGCTGATTCTCTTCCCCATGACTCTCAACCTGTTTTTACTGTTAAACACGCCTGTAGGGTAGCAGAGTATGTTCAAAGGAGAAGTAAGTACACACACACACACACACACACACACACACACACACACACACACACACACACACACACACACACACACACACACACACACACACACACACACACACACACACACACACACACACACACACACACACACACACACACACACACACACACACACACAACCCCCAACGAAAGCAGCTTAATGGTCACAACATGCTCCCAAGCCGCTTCCCTCCTGCATCTGGAAACAGCTTGGTATAGAATTCTTTAACTCACTGTTTGTGCCCCTGTGTGTGTGTGTGTGTGTGTGTGTGTGTGTAATGTGTGTCTGTGTGTGTGTGTGTATGTATGTGTGTCTGTAGTGTGTGTCTGTGTGTGTATAGTGTTTGTCCGTGTGTGTATGTGTGTGTGTGTGTGTGTGTGTATGTGTATGTGTGTAGTGTGTGTCTGTGTGTGTATAGTGTGTGTCCGTGTGTGTGTGTGTGTAGTGTGTGTCTGTGTGTGTATGTGTGTAGTGTGTGTGTGTGTAGTGTGTGTGTAGTGTGTGTCCGTGTGTGTATGTGTGTCTGTGTGTGTATGTGTGTAGTGTGTCTGTGTGTGTATAGTGTGTGTCTGTGTGTGTGTGTGTGTGTGTGTGTGTGTGTATGTCTGTCTGTGTGTAGTGTGTGTATGTGTGTAGTGTGTGTGTATGTGTGTCTGTGTATGTGTGTCTGTGTGTGCATGAGTGTAGTGTGTGTCTGTGTGTGTATAGTGTGTTTCCGTGTGTGTGTGTAGTGTGTGTCCGTGTGTGTATGTGTGTGTATGTGTGTCTGTGTGTATGTGTGTCTGTGTGTAGTGTGTGTATGTGTGTAGTGTGTGTGTGTGTGTGTGTGTGTGTGTGTGTATGTGTATGTGTGTAGTGTGTGTGTAGGTAATCTTTAACTCACTGTGTCTGTGTGTGTGTGTGTGTGTGTGTGTGTGTAATGTGTGTCTGTGTGTGTGTGTATGTATGTGTGTCTGTGTGTGTATGTGTGTCTGTGTGTGTATAGTGTGTGTCTGTGTGTGTGTGTGTGTGTGTGTGTGTCTGTGTGTCTGTGTGTAGAGTGTGTATGTATGTAGTGTGTGTGTGTGTGTGTGTAGTGTGTGTCCGTGTGTGTAGTGTGTGTCCGTGTGTGTGTATGTGTGTCTGTGTATGTGTGTCTGTGTGTGTATGTGTGTAGTGTGTGTCTGTGTGTGTATAGTGTGTGTCCGTGTGTGTGTGTGTGTGTGTGTGTGTGTGTGTCTGTGTGTGTGTGTGTGTGTGTGTAGTGTGTGTCCGTGTGTGTGTGTGTCTGTATGTGTGTAGTGTGTGTTTGTGTGTGTATAGTGTGTGTCCGTGTGTGTATAGTGTGTGTGTGTGTGTATGTGTGTAGTGTGCGTCTGTGTGTGTATAGTGTGTGTCTGTGTGTGTGTGTGTGTGTGTGTGTGTACGTGTAAAGTGTGTGTCTGTGTGTATGTGTGTAGTGTGTGTGTGTCCGTGTGTGTGTATGTAGTGTGTCCCTGTGTGTGTGTGTAGTGTGTGTCCGTGTGTGTGTGTGTGTGTGTGTGTGTGTGTGTGTGTGTGTGTGTGTGTGTGTGTGGGTGTATGTGTGTAGTGTGTGTGTGTGTAGTGTGTGTGTGTGTGTGTGTGTGTGTGTGTGTGTGTGTGTGTGTGTGTGTATGTGTGTGTGTGTGTATGTGTGTGTCCATGCTGGACAGCCTTGTGACCCTTCAAAAGGGAACAGATCCTTTTTTGCGTTCAGATAAACTCATCACAGAGCCAGTCCTGTCAGGGGGAATCAGCATCTACCCTGCAGCCTCCACCCACCCCACAGACCCCACAGTGGGGGTCACTTTGTGTTCCCTCCCTTCCATCCTTTCTCTGGCCCTGGGGGGGCTGCTGGCTGGGGAAAGGCCAGGATTGGAGGATAGTGGGCTGCTGGATGAGACTGAGGCTAGGCTAGGGAGGGGGCTCAGGCTGAGGCAAGGCCACAGTGGGATTAGGGGCTGGGGAAAGGCCAGGGAGGGAGCTTGGGGTTTTGGGACTGGGGGCTGGAGGCTCAATCAAGGCATGACTACCCAATTAGGAGAGGACAGCTGAGAGGTTTGACAAAATGCAAGGCTAGCAGTCTCACGCGACACATCTACCATCATCAACCAAGCCCTTTCCTCCCTCCTCCCTCTTTGTCTAATCAGACCCAGCACGGCCACACCATCTACCATCATCAACCAGCACCTACTACCAACCCACCGGCTCTCCCCTTCTTTCCTTCCTTCCTTCCTTCCTAGCCCACTCAGCAGGTCCACACCTGGGGAATACCACTGCCATGGTAACCCCTCCCCCTCCATGGTGGCTCCCTCCTCCCTCCATCCTCCTCCTTGAAGCTGGTGGAGAGGAGACTGCAAGGGTTAATGTGCTCTGTCGCGCTGGGCTGGGCCTTGCCGGGCTGGGGACGATCCTACAATGTGCAGTAGGGTGAACTGAGGGGGAAAACATAGCTGGATTTGGCAAACGCTTTCCTCTGCTCTGCTACCCCATGGTATGGGTCTCCACTAACCAATAACAGTAGACTACATGCATACACAGTCAACCTTGACTCATAACACTACTGTCCGTGGTATAGTACCAGTTAAAGTTTGACACACCTACTCATATTTTATTCATTGTAGAATAATAGTGAAGACATAACAACTATGAAATAACACATATGAAATCATGTAGTACCAAAAAAAGTAGCCACCCTTTGCCTTCATGACAGCTTTGCACACTATTGGCATTCTCTCAACCAGCTTAATGAGGTAGTCACCTGGAATGCATTTCTGGAATGTATTTCCTTCTTAATGAGCCAATCAGTTGTGTTGTGACAAGGTAGTCTGGAATGCAAAAAAGCTATAAAAAGACATTGCATAGTATGGGTAGATGGCAGAATATGTACACTATACATTGATACAGAGTGGTAGGTGAAAATAATGCAAGTTGATATAGATAAATGGTGTATTTCCAAGGTTAACTATACTATATAGGTCGATGGCAGAGCAATACTTAAATAGCTAAAAGTGAGTATGATATAAGCGAGGGTAATAATAGTTTACTTAATATACAGACTGGTTAAATGAACAGGTAAGTGAATATTTTGCATGGTTAAATTAACTGTACAGGTAAATACACAGTTAAATTTACTGGTAAGTGAAGATGGAGATGCAATATGGCAGTTGTGCCAACATATCTCATCAGCCACCTGGTGGAAGGGACTTTGTGGATCTGAGGCTCTTTCCCCTGTTGTCTCCATCATCCTCCAAATCCCACAAACATCAGCCGCCTCAGAGCGCAACTGGTCCTTGTTTGGGGACACACACACCAAAGCACGCAACAGGCTGACCAATACAAGGGTTGAAAAATTGGTGGCCTTCTGGGAAAATGTGAGACTTTTTTAGCCTGACAATGAGCCATCCTCAACAAGATTGGAAAATTACAGTGAAGATGAGGCCTCAGAGTCTGATGTTCAAGAGGTGGACATTGAGGAGGTCCAGGGAGACATGGAAGCCTGAGAGGGAGACAACCAAAGCTTTAGTTTCTAGACTATCATTTTACAGATGTATGTTGAAAACGTTTTTGGGAGATGCGAAAGTTCATTTCGTAACTAAATTGTTTTTATTTTTATTTCTATTGGAAGGAGTTATTCATTTGCAATCATGTCTACTTATGATAAGGTAAAAGGTTTATGTTTCTGTCTCCATAAACAAAAACATCTACATTTAAATGGTATTAATATTAATTTGCATATAAATCCGTTAATTCCCATATATTCCAGTTAATTCCCATATATTCCAGTTAATTCCCTTGGAAAGTTTCCACCTCTGAATATTCCCAAAAATGTGCAACCCTAGTCAAGAACTTTTAAAGTTTCTTCAAGTGCAGTCACAAAAACTATCAAGCGCTATGATGAAACTGGCTCTCATGAGGACCGCCACAGGAAAGGAAGACCCAGAGTTACCTCTGCTGCAGAGGATACATTCATTATAGTTAACTGCTCCTCAGAAATTGCAGCCCAAATAAATGCTTCACAGAGTTCAAGTAACAGACACATCTCAACATCAACTGTTCCGAGGAGACTGCGTGAATCAGGCCTTCATGGTCAAATTGCTGCAAAGAAACCACTACAAAAGGACACCAATAAGAAGAAGAGACTTGCTTGAGCAAAGAAATACGAGCAATGAACATTAGACCGGAAATCTGTCCTTGGGTCTGATGAGACCATCAGACCCAAGGTCTGGGACTATAATTTGTTTTTCAACTGGACAACGACCCAAAACACACCTCCAGGCTGTGTAAGGGCTATTTGACCAAGAAGGAGAGTGATGGAGTGCTGCATCAGATGACCTGGCCTCCACAGCCAACAAGTGATGACCTGACCTGGCAGCCAACAAGTGCTCAGCATATGTAGGAACTCCTTCAAGACTGCTGGAAAAGCATGCCAGGTGAAGCTGGTTGAGAGAATGCCAAGAGTGTGCAAAGCTGTCATCAAGACAAAGGGTGGCTACTTTGAAGAATTTAAAATCTAAAATGTATTTTGATTTGTTTAACACTTTTTTTGTTACTACATGTTTCCATATGTGCTATTTCAATATTGTGATGTATTAACTATATTCGACAATGTAGAAAATAGTAAAAATTAAGAAACCCCCTTTTTTTTTTTTATTTTTTTTTGTTTAACCTTTATTTAACCAGGTAGGCCAGTTGAGAACAAGTTCTCATTTACAACTGCGACCTGGCCAAGACAAAGCAAAGCAGTGCGACAAAAAACAACAGAGTTACACATGAGAATAAAGAAACGTACAGTCAATAACACAATAGAGAATTTATATACAGAGTGCAAATGTAGTGTAAAATGCAGTAAGGTTAGGAAGGTAGGACAATAAATAGGCCATTGTGGCGAGATGATTTACAAATTAGAATTAACACTGGAGTGATGTGCAAATGATGATGTGCAAATAGACATACTGGAGTGCAAAATGAGCTAAAATAATAAATATGGGGATGAGGTAGTAGGGTGGGCTATTTACAGAAGGGCTATATACAGGTGCAGTGATGGATAAGCAGCTCTCACAGCTGATGCTTAAAGTTAGTGAGGGAGATAGGAACCTCTAGCTTCAAGGATTTTTGCAGTTCGTTCCAGTCATTGGCAGCAGAGAACTGGAAGGAATGGCGGCCAAAGAAGGTGTTGGCTTTGGGGGTGACCAGTGAAATATACCTGCTGGAGCACATGCTACGGGTGGGTGTTGCTATGGTGACCAGCGAGCTGAGATAAGGGGGGGATTTACCTAGTAAGGACTTGTAGATGACCTGGAGCCAGTGGGTTAGGCGACGAATGTGTAGTGATTCTTGTATGAGTAGGTGTCCAAACTTTTGACTGGTACTGTACATCTCTCTTCACGGCACTACAACACTACCTAATAAGGCTTCCCTGGGCCTCCATTTTCCAACAACATCTCCCAACTACCCAACTTCTCTGTAGCATTGAGATAACACTGCCCCATCTCCTCTACCGAAAAACATTGCTTTGTCACTGCCATGCCTCAAGCCCAAGCCTGCAGCCCCAGCAACAGCCTCCGGTCCACCTCCTCAGTACAGACAAGCAGTGAGTAATCTGCCCGGAATGGCTAGGATGGAGGGAGCGATAGAGGGAGGGCGAATGAAAGGGCAGATTACTGTTTCTTTCTCTATCTATCCTGCTTTCTCTATTTCTCTGCCTTCTCCTCCTCCACTACTTTCCTTCATCCACCTGTCTCTCTATCCCGCCTCCCTCTACCCATCTATCTGTCCCTCCTGCTCCCTGCCTGTCAGTGTGTGTGCTCTGTGTAGCAGCATGTATCAGAGTGTGTGTGTGTGTGTGTGTGAGTGTCAGTGTGTGTGTGTGTGTGTGTGTGTGTGTGTGTGTGTGTGTGTGTGTGTGTGTGTGTCAGTGTGTGTCAGTTTGCATGTTTGGTATAGCAGTGAGACTGGTCGGCAAGAACAGGAGCAACACACTGATGACTGGGCTCCGGGGAGAGAAAGGGAGGAGAAAAGGAAGGGAGGAGAGGAGGAGGAGGGGGAGAGAGAACAGGCTTACAGGGATACGGGTGGATAATCTACACACCAGAGAAAGAGGAAATTGGCCGGATTAAACCTTGGATGGCTGTCGGCTGAATTTCAATGTTCAGGTCATACGAGGTTCCCAAAAACCCACAAAACTCCTCTGACTGGGATATATTATATTTTTCCTATTAAGAAAGATTCCCGGTTCACAAATTGGTATGGATTCATTTTGTTTACAGACATATCGACCACAGAAATGATATAATACTCTGTTGGGTGATACCATAACCTGTCCGTCTGTGTGAGATGAATATCAAAATAAATGTGTGAGATGAATACTGGCTAGCAAATGTGGTATACAGTGCATTCGGACCCCTGTTTCCATTGATCATCCTTGAGATGTTTCTACAACTTGAATGGAGTCCACCTATGGTAAATTAAATTGATTGGACATTATTTAGAAAGGTACACACCTGTCTCTATAAGGTCCCACAGTTGACAGTGCATGCCAGAGCAAAAACCAAGCCATGAGGTCTAAGTAATTGTCCATAGAGCTCCGAGACAGGATTATGACGAGGCAAAGACCTGGGGAAAGCACTAAAACATTTCTGCAGCATTGAAGGTCCACAAGAACACAGTGGCCTCCATTATTCTTAAATGGAAGAAGTTTGGAACCACCAAGACTTTTCCTAGAGCTGGCCGTTCGGCCAAACTGAGCAATCGGGAGAAGGGCCATGGTCAGGGAGTTGACCAAGAACTCGATGGTCACTCTGACATGGCTCCAGAGTTCCTCTGTGAAAATGGAAGAATCTTCCAGAAGGACAACCATCTCTGCAGAACTCCACCAATTAGGCCTTTATGGTAGCGTGGCAAGACGGACGCCAATACTCATTAAAAGGCGCATGACAGCCTGTTTGGAGTTTGCCAAAAGGCACCTAAATACTCTCAGACCATGATTGAACTCTTTAGCCTGAATGCCAAGCGTCATGTCTGGAGGAATCCTAGAACCATCCCTACGGGGAAGCATGGTGGTGACAGCATCATGCTGTGGGGATGATTTTCAGCGGCAGGGACAGGGAGACTAGTCAAGAGGGAGGCAAAGATGAACGGAGCAAAGTACATAGAGATCCTTGATGAAAACCTGCTCCAGAGAGAAAGTTCACCTTCCAACAGGACAACCAGGAGTGGCCTCAGGACAAGTCTCTGAAAGTCCTTGAGTGAACCAGCCAGAGCCCGAACTTGAACCCGATCGAACATAGCTGTGCAGCAACACTCCCCATCCAACCTGACAGAGCCTTAGAGGATCTGCAGAGAAGAATGGGAGAAACTCCCTAAAAACAGGTGTGACAAGCTTGTAGTGTCATACCCAAGAAGACTCGAGGCTGTAATCGCTGCCAAAGGTGCTTCAACAAAGTACTTAGTAAAGGGTCTGAACACTTATGTAAATGTAAAATTATTATTTATTATATTTTGATAAATGTGCAAAAATGTCTAAAAACAGTTTTTGCTTTGTCATTATGGGGTATTGTATGTATATTGACGAGGAAAAAAACAATTTTATCAATTTTATATTAAGTGTCACGGTTTGGTGTATGAAGGGAGCAAGGCGCAGCGCAGCTGTAGTTCGACATATTTATTTAACTTGAACTTCACAACAAAAACAATAAATAAAATAAAATAATACTCCAGTGAAAGAGTGGGTGCTCACAATGACGGCAAACACTACAATGAACCACAAACATGGAGTGAACTCCAACATACTAAATAGGGTACCCAATTAGAGACAACGTGAAGCAGCTGCCTCTAATTGGGGACCAACACAAAACCCCCATAGACTTTAATAGAAACCCCTGTCACTTAACAATAAGGCTGTAACGTAACAAAATGTGGAAAAAGTCAAGGGGTCTGAATACTTTCCGAATGCACTGTAGATGTGTATTGGCATTTAGGAGAAGTCAGGAATAGACTGTGCTTTAGCCCCTCCCTCTCCCCTTCCCTCCCTCCCCTCCCCCTCCTCACACACACACACACACACACAAAAACACATACACTGAAAGAACGGCCCATTAATGGCCAGTTTAAAGGCTCTCAAACGTCAGGGGTCAGGGCCCTGATGGATTGTGGGTCTCAATACTAACCTGCTACTGCTCCTGTAGCCCAGTCGTGTCGGTGTGTCAGTGTGTGCGTCAGTGTGTGGGACGTTGTGTGTGTGTGGTGTGTCGGCTTGGAGCCAGAGGCCGGGGCCAGAGGCTATCCGTTACCACGGTGACAAGCGATAATGTGTTAAGCCGAGGCCAAGGGATCTTTTGGTTGTTCTTTATAAATGGAGGCCTTTACACGGTCAGATGAACCACAAGTCCCATGATGCTCCTCTCTCTCCCCACCCCCCAAAGGCAGGAGAGGAGGAAGCAGCAGGAGGAAAGAGTCGAGCGGAGCAGAAAGTGTGTGTGTGTGTGCGTGCGGCGCAGTGGAGAAATACAGAGACGCTGCATCCCTTCCATTGATTAATCAATAAACGCCAGGCCTGAATTAATTGTTGCTGCCTAAAAGACACAGCGGGCTGGAATTATGAAGACACAGAAAGCCAATAAAAGATGGGAGATTTCATCTCCGACAAAAACAGAGACTTATGTCCCTGATGAGGAGTCAGGAACACACAAGGGATCTGCCAGACAAAGACAGAGCAGATGAGACCAGATGTTACAGCCAGACAGACACCAGATCGCTTTCTGTTTTAAACTCAACTCCTTTGTCACTGTCTTACATAACGTTTATGACAACGACAAGGAGTTGACTAGCCTGGAATCCAAACTGAACTGCTTTATCGTGAAGCAAAGGGACTGGCTACAGTAGAGACAAATCTGCCTACCACACTATCAGTCTATAAGGGGTTCTTACATTTTTTCAGCTAGAGACACAAATGAGAAATTGACCATCCTCCTGTGACCCAAATTGTCCTTTAACGACCCAAATTAAGAAGAAATTGTGCGTATTATAGATGCATTCTGATAACTCGAAACCCACCTCTCACATGCCCAGGACCCACTTTGGGTCCCAACCCATAATTTAAGAAACCCTGGTCTACCTTGCTGTGCCATTCAGTTCAGGGAGACACAGTGTTTTTTAATCTCTAGAGAATCCCTGGTGAAATGGTTACATAGATTGAATGATTGAATGATTGTTTCTGATTCCGACACTGAATGGATGGCTCTCCTCTGATGGGGACGCAGTAGATAGAGGTCAGTAATATGTCCTGCCCCCATCCCCTTCTCTCAGAGGGAATTCCTCCTCTAAATGACTGACCACTCCAAATCCCTGTCCCAGCCACTGGCTTCAGGCCTGAGGGAAAGGATGGACAGGAGAGATGAGGAGGAAGAGGAGGGTAAAGAGGGAGAGGAAGAGAGAAAGGAGGGAGGGCCTGTCACATCAATCATCATCGATCACATCAAACCGCAACAACAGCAGCAGCAGAGAACTATTGTTCCTCGTCCATTAGTCTTGATGTACCACAACAAAGACAATAGCGGATACAGAGCATAATATGACTAAATATAGGGAGCCCTGACATCCTAAGCATTATTTGTAGCTTTGGCTGTAAGTGTTGATATTTTATATATATTTTTATATCTGTTTAGAAGCGGATAGTCACACCGATTTCTGCTTTTATTTTCAGTTGTGCTTTTGGTGTGGTCAAGGACCTTTTATTTTCAGTTGTGCTTTTATGCTTTTGGTGTGGTCAAGGACCTTTGTGGATCGATGGTGTAACCCCGCCCTCCAGTGCGTCATATAAAAGGCTACCGTTGGAATAGATCTCCTGTGTGTGTGTTTACGTGCCGATGAGCACGCAGGAAGAGACAGGCAAGCACAAGCACAACACAACACAACACACAGTCACACGGTCTAATTGATGCCTGGACACACCCTGCCGCGGGACGTTTTGCTTTGTGAGGGGGCGAAAAGAGGAAAAGCATCAATGCCGCTGACTAGCCATGGTCTGTCCGGAGTCGACAGTCAGTCACTGACACCCAACGCAATACAGTCTTTCAGTACACAAACACAGGGTGACCTATTGACGGGCTTGACAATCTGCACACAAACACACAGACCAGGGTCACAGGATAGACAGGGGAGGGGAGGGAGAGAGAGGGGGGGGTGGAGTACTAGAGAGAGAGGAAAGTCGGGGGAGGAGAGGAGAGAGAGAGAGAGACGTCATACCTATTGTTTATGATACATATCAAATAAATAGATTGGAGAGAAAGAGGAGACCATGCAGGGACCAATTCCTCACGTACAAACGGTCTCTCCTCCCTCTCCTCCCCATGTCCACTACTCCTCTGCTGATAATGATATGGTAATGAGGCAGCGTTTGATCTGATAGGTGAACTGGCGATGCAAATAAATCAGGGGTGTGAATTAGCCAGGCCCTCTGATGGGCCGAGTGGGGCTGGGCACACACACACACACACACACACACACACACACACACACACACACACACACACACACACACACACACACACACACACACACACACACACACACACACACACACACACACACACACACACACACACACACACACACACACACACACACACACACACACACAAACACACACACACACACACACACACACAGCCCTGTCTGGCCGTGATAGTATCCGTGGCCGTAATAGTACCCTGTCTTGCCCGATAAAGAACATTGAGTGTGGGGTTCTTGACATGGCATCTACGGTTCTTCAGAATTATAAAAGGTTCTTTTAACGTATGGAAGCCTTTAGATGTATCCTTTTCATTGCACAGAGCAAATTGGCCAGTGTTAACTGGTGTTTATTTTTCAGTGTAACATTTGTAGCGTCGATTCAAGAGTTAAATTAACACAGTGTTGTAAAATAACCCCAGTGTTGGCATTAATAACCAGAGTTGAAGCAAAATCACGCCCATCATTATCATATTTCCCAGCATGCTCTACTGCAAGTTGATTTTAATAATTGATTGTTTCAATATCTATGTTTTTGCATGTATTGATTCATCTCATGCTACTAAATATACATAACCTACATTTTTCTAAACTATTCCAATCTGTTACTTGGACTAATTGCACCAGTTACTGAAATGGTTATTCCAGTAATATGTTTAAGGTAGTCCCATATCTTAGTCTTCCCAACCCTGGCAGACATTCTGAATGCAGGGTGAATAAAAATTCAAAATGTTGGATATACCCACTCTGGCAGGATTACAATAGGAATTACATATCACTTTGCAAGCCAGCATAATGTGATTTGCAGGCCTGAAGTGGCCTGTAAACCAAGAGTTTCAGGCCACTCTATTATGGTAAAACTAAGACTTCAAAAGAAGGCCTTATGAAATATGTTTGTATTGTCTTGAATAATTCACTTCAGATCTCACTTGGTAAGGGCCACAGGACTGAAAATGAATGAATGCAACAACGTCTGTGTCACTATCAAGCACAGTCATGGGTGGTACTAGTAACTTTAAAATTAACTCGAAAGTCACGCTGGGAAATATGCAAATAAGGCTTTAAACCCTACAGCAGGGCTATTGAATTCTGGTCCTGGGGGGCCAAAACTTTTCTGGTTTTGATTTGTGTATGGTTCTTCAAATAACCATCCCATTAAAGGTGCTTCAGAGACCCTAAAATGGTTCCCCTATGGCAGTGGTGGGCAACTCCAGTTCTCGAGGGCCTGATTGGTGTCACAGTTTTTCCCCAGCTAACACACCTGACTCCAATAATCAAGTAATAATGATCTTCAGTTTAGAATGCAATTAATTTAATCAGCTGCATTTGCTAGGGATGAGGCAAAACTGTGACACCAATCAGGCCCCGAGGACTGGAGTTGCCCACCCCTGCCCTATGGCATCGCTCTCACTAACCTTATTTGGTTCCAACTTGCACCTTTATTTTTAAGAGTGTACACAGAAATAGCTCTGAGCTTTATAGCCTGTTTCAACTCTCGGTCCTGCTATCTTCCGTTTGCACTGTCAGTAGAATATTCTCCCTTCCCCCTTCATATTCCCCCTCTCTCTCTTTTCTCCATCCCTCCATCCCTCTCCCCTTGTCTCTCCCTCCCAATCTCCATCACTTCGTCCCAACTGATCATCGTTGGAGCTGCAGCAAGCCCCAGAGCTGCAATGCTATTGGCTAGAGATGATGTCATTGTTTCCAGGAGGCAAGGTAGTGCTGAGTGCTATTGGCTGGCAGGGAGGGCAGGATAGACAGTAAGGGAGCGCTGAGGTATCACTTTCATTCATACAGAGCAGAGAGAGTGAGCAGAGCTCTGGGTACCCACTGCCTGACATCTCACACACATACACACACACACACACACACACACACATTACGGTACAGCTGGGGCTCTGGCACAGTGTCTGAGGGCGGGGCAAAGCTTTGACGGACAGCCAGTAACCCCTCAGTTATCTCAGACACAGAGGGCCATTAAATTGACATACTGAGAGAGGAGCATGAGCACTATATTAATGCTAAACACACACCCTCACACTCTCTCTCGCTTTCTTGCTCACAGACAGTGTAATCATTGATGGGGGTAGGGATAGAGGGATAGGGGCGGTGGGTGTTGTCCTTGTGTGTGTACGAGGCTGTCACCATGGTGATGTTCAGATAGAGCCTTTCTTGCTGGCTTGAACTCGCGCTATGGGAGAGGAGGGAGGAGGGGAGGGCCTTCCAAAACACAACACACACACACCCATCCCTTAAGATGCCCTTGCATGTATGGACTCTCATAGCAGCCTAAAATATGTGTATGTATGTGTGTGAGTGTGTGTGTGTGTGTGTGTGTGTGTGTGTGTGTGTGTGTGTGTGTGTGTGTGTGTGTGTGTGTATACACTCCCGCGGGGAAACACTAGCTCTGTCAGCACATGATCGACGTGTTATTCCGAGAGACACTCATGGGAAATTAGCCTGTGATACCCCGCTGTGGCGTCACCGTTAGCCACCTTCTCTCTTCCCTCTCTCACCTTCCTCTGTCCATTTTTCCATCCAGGGAATTATGTAATTGTTTTCTGCAGTTGCTGTTGTCTCAACTCAGAGGAGATAATCATCCTTCCATCCACCCTTCCATCTCTCTATCCCTCCATCTCTCTGTTGAGACTGCTATGTGGCATTCTCTTCATCTTTTCAGGAGCATGAGGGGAGTTACCCACCTGACAGTGTTGCAGAGCTCTGCTCTGTCTGCTGTTTAGTCACACTACATGAGTCCTAAATGTTCAGAATCAGCTCAACACTTCAGAGCTGACTGTTGCCTCTCTAAACGCTGAAAAACAATCTAAATCAGGGTAATTCTCCCTCTGAACACGATCTAATCAAGGATAGTCAAATTCATAGTCTAATCTAAATTGAATTGCATTCAAAGCTTTTCAATTTAATTGTTTCATTTTTAGAATGCCTAATTAAATGTTATTCGTTAATCCCTAACGTATCTTTATGTTAGATTAGATTATTTCATCGTTTGGGTAACATCAAGATTTTAATCTTTAGTTTCATCTTTCTTTAAATGAAATTCAATCCTTTACGGAAACGGTTGTTGAAACGTTTTCTGATTAGATTTTTGACTAGTTTTATTTTATTTGATGTTATCAGTAACCATATCTATCTGTGAAGAACCTACAGCGGGGAGAAGGTTTTCCTACTTACAAAGCATGTAGAAGTCTGTAATTTTTATCATAGGTACACTTCAACTGTGAGAGACGGAATCTAAAACAAAAATCAGAAAATCACATTGTATGATTTTTAAGTAATTCATTTGCATTTTATTGCATGACATAAGTATTTGATACATCAGAAAAGCAGAACTTAATATTTGGTACAGAATCCTTTGTTTGCAATTACAGAGATCATACGTTTCCTGTAGTTCTTGACCAGGTTTGCACACACTGCAGCAGGGATTTTGGCCCACTCCTCCATACAGACCTTCTCCAGATCCTTCAGGTTTCGGGGCTGTCGCTGGGCAATACGGACTTTCAGCTCCCTCCAAAGATTTTCTATTGGGTTCAGGTCTGGAGACTGGCTAGGCCACTCCAGGACCTTGAGATGCTTCTTACGGAGCCACTCCTTAGTTGCCTTGGCTGTGTGTTTCATCCAGATGGTCATTGGCAAACTTCAGACGGGCCTGGACATGCGCTGGCTTGAGCAGGGGGACCTTGCGTGCGCTGCAGGATTTTAATCCATGACGGCGTAGTGTGTTACTAATGGTTTTCTTTGAGACTGTGGTCCCAGCTCTCTTCAGGTCATTGACCAGGTCCTGCCGTGTAGTTCTGGGCTGATCCCTCACCTTCCTCATGATCATTGATGCCCCACGAGGTGAGATCTTGCATGGTGCCCCAGACCGAGGGAGATTGACCGTCATCTTGAACTTCTTCCATTTTCTAATAATTACGCCAACAGTTGTTGCCTTCTCACCAAGCTGCTTGCCTATTGTCCTGTAGCCCATCCCAGCCTTGTGCAGGTCTACAATTTTATCCCTGATGTCCTTACACAGCTCTCTGGTCTTGGACATTGTGGAGAGGTTGGAGTCTGTTTGATTGAGTGTGTGGACAGGTGTCTTTTATACAGGTAACGAGTTCAAACAGGTGCAGTTAATACAGGTAATGAGTGGAGAACAGGAGGGCTTCTTAAAGAAAAACTAACAGGTCTGTGAGAGCCGGAATTCTTACTGGTTGGTAGGTGATCAAATACTTATGTCATGCAATAAAATGCAAATTAATTATTTAAAAATCATACAATGTGATTTTCTGGATTTTTGTTTTAGATTCAGACTCTCACAGTTGAAGTGTACCTATGATAAAATTTACAGACCTCTACATGCTTTGTAAGTAGGAAAACCTGCAAAATAGGCAGTGTATCAAATACTTGTTCTCCCCACTGTATTTCTTCTCTTACACCATGATCAAACACATTGCCTGCTGCTGTGGAGCTATTCTCTGCCCTACTCTGCAAATCACCTAGTTGCACTTTAATTGCCTGGGGTCCTTTCATGAAGTAAACTGAAACATTAAGAATTCCACCAGGACTCTGGTACCCAGCAACTCACAAAGACCTTTTGGGGGCCGGTTGGAATGGGAAGAAGATTTAGTTATGGTATAAATGTCAGTGAGGTTGATAGATTCTAGAGAACCTACAGAGCAATGGGAAACCTAGGTTACTTGTGCCTTCTGTTCAACCTTTACTTGTCCCACTGACTTTCACAAGAGAAACCTGGAGTCCTGTTGTGCCATAAATAACAATGCCAGTTTGAGGAGTACTGTGACCATGTTACCTCATCCTCCCCTGGTTGACCCAGTAATCCTCAGTGCCTTAACCTTAGCATGGGCCCAAAACCTGTAGTTTATGTACTTCTACAGCTAAAACCTTCTACTGCTAAAGCCGTGTACAGTGCTAGTTTAAATGCAAGCGGTACTACAAAGTGGTAAAAAAAAACAGCTGAGAAGCACAGGGCTAAAGCACATAGAGAGCTGTGACCACAAGGTTACCATAACCTTCCCTACCCTCGGCCCACTTATCCTCAGGCCTCTGGTCTTATCAGAGAGGCTCAGTAAGAGTAGTTCAGTCATATCTGTCCGGCTGAACTCTGGCTTCTTGCTGGCGACCCCTGAACCTCTGGCCCCTGACCCCTGGGGTCAAAGGTCAAGGGGACACACAATAGAACCCGTCCACTGATCCCTCCTGCCTAAATCCCCTCTCCAGATTCCCCCTCTCTCTAACACCATCAGAAACACACTATTATCATTACGAGCAACAGTCCACCACGTCAATAATGAACTTGTGTTAATCAATGTTCAATCATTAAGAATTTAAAAAGATATAGACCTACTGGTAGATACTTTGTCAGGCAGTGTATAGTGAGTTGGGGAGTGGGGTTATGGGGGGGTTTGGGGGTGTATAGAGCAGGTGGGGGTAGAAGTAAGTTCCAGACCAAGCCTGTGATCTCTGCACACAAAGACTTCTGAAGGGGAACCATGCAGGCGCCATGAGGTGTCCTTTAGATCTCTCTGTATGGCACACACATACACACACAGATGCATGCACACACACATCCCCTTGCCATACGGAAACAACCTCCAATCACTTTCTGTTGCACCTGGATCTGAGGGAGACACACATTTACACACAGTCTCTCTGGAGTGGAGCAGTCAGTGTGAGTGACAGCAGTGTGAGTAGCGCGACTGTCAACACATTCACACCTCCACAACTTTACCTGGTACAGCGGTCTATTTCCCTGTTACAGCTGTATCCAACACACCTATTTCATTTTAAAATGTTCACCAGTCAGTGCCTCAACCCTTCTTAACCACACACACACACACACACACACACACACACACACACACACACACACACACACACACACACACACACACACACACACACACACACACACACACACACACACACACACACACACACACACACACACACACGCGCACACACACACACAGTCCAGGGTGACACCCACCTCAGCTCCTCTAAACCCCTACTAAATACTCACAGATGGATCGGTCCATTATATCTTTGGATCAAAGGTTCCTATAGGATACATTTCAGGTACTAGCTAATGGCACTTACTGTAAACACGCAATCCATATCCTACGTTCTGACATTAAATCTTGAACAGAGCAAACTGATAGCAAAGCAAAGGACAGATTGGCAGAAAGGTGAGCTCCAGTGAACGCCAGTGAGCAACAGACCCTATTCCTGGCTCTGTGGAAGCGTCTCTGCTCTGCTCACTCTTCAGATCCCAGCACCACTACCATTCCTCAGTCTCTAATCATCTAGAATCCCTTGTGCTTCACTGCCTACCCTTGTCGCTGTATCCAGCTACATATCCAAGTAGTTAGCCTGGGTAACAGTCTGTTTTCTGCTCTCTTTATGGAATTCTCATGACAAGAGAGTAGAAATAGACTGTTACCCAGAATACCATGCACTGGCCTAATGGTTTGGACTCTGAGCAACAGAAAGAAAAAACAGAGTGAGAGTGTCTCATTACCAGTGAAAGCATCCCAGTGTAATTAGCTTCCTCTCTCTCAGCAACAGGCAGATTTTCTCTTGAACTTTAGCAGTTAAACAGCCGCTTAGCCCCTCACTGCCCCGGGGGAGTGACAGGCGGGCGAGGCAATGTGAGGCTGGCGCTCCAAAGAGGATTTGCTGTGAAACGGACTCAGGAGAGGAGGGGAGGAGAGGGAGCGCCGAGACGAGACACAAGAAGAGTGGAGTAGGGGGGATTACACAGAGGGTCGCATATTACAATACTTAAGCATGCCAATCGGCTACGGGCGGCGCGGGCTAATGCTAGCTAACGTCACTAACGCAAATGTAGCAGTATCAGTTACAGCTTCTGCTATGTATGTCAGACGGGTGGGGTTGAACATGGTTAATTTACTATGTGGAGGTAGAAAGAGCCCCACGGTAGCTGGTGGTATGGGGCCCTGGGATAATTGGTGGCTGTGGTGGCCCCTAGAGCCCCGTCACGACTGAGGGCAGTGGAGGCTAGTGTCACTTTAACTCAGAGGACATGTTTGATAGCATTCGTTCCTTTGAGCCGGTCCTCCAATTTAAAGTGACACCAGCCTCCACTGGTTCGGGGCCATGGGCTCTGGGGTTTACAGAGAGGCTGGCAGGGCTACAGACAGTATCCCAGCTGGGTCACTGGGGAGATAAACTGGGGCTACGCTGCCTGGCTGGTTGGGGTTAGCCTGGCCGGCAGACACAGAAAGTGGGGGATTAAAATCAGGGAAAAACAATCAAAGTGCAAACTGCATGCAGAGGGGAGAGGGGCAGATGGGAGGATTTGTGGGTTCAAGCGCTGATCTGCTCTGTGAACAAACAGGGCTGTAACATCACAATGTCCCAGTTAAGAGACCGACTGGGATAGTATAGTGGTCTTAATTACAGACACAATGGTAGCACTGCCAGCCCGCAGCACTCCCATAGACTCATAGACCAGACGATCAGTAGTAATCTCTCTGCTGGGTGTCTATAATAATACCAGCTGGAAATTGAAAACAACCTAATGGTTGAACTGAAGTGTTGAAATCCTGCTATTTGTTCCCTGGCCCGGGGCACTGAAATGAACCCCAATCGGATTCTTATTTTTGAGAATGTAGTGGTTCAATTGCTCCAGTATTGCCCTAGAGTCTAGGCTATTTTCAACTCAAACTGTCACTAACAGACATACAGCATTTCCTCCTGTCCTGGTGCTGGTTGGAGATCAGGTGATGTAAACAGGACACACAAGTCAACAGACGGAGGATCTTATCAGACCATCTATCAGAGTCAAGTGGCTGAGGCTGGTGGCCTAACTACCAATACTAAAACTAGCCCCCTCCCATCCTCTGCACACACAAAAACCCCACACACGTACACATACGGGCATGTGCATGCACACACATACACACATTTTATTTGAACACCAGTACTCTGCTATAAATCATGTTAATAAACCATGAACACTGCTACAGTGAGGTTTCATCCTATCACATACTAAAGCTTTCAATCACAACATACTACACTGAGGTTTCATCCTATCACATACTAAAGCTTTCAATCACAACATACTACAGTGAGGTTTCATCCTATCACATACTAAAGCATGACTTTCAATAACAACATACTACAGTGAGGTTTCATACTATCACATACTAAAGCATGACTTTCAATAACAACATACTACATTACTGTGAGTATCCTTACCATCAGATCCAAAGGCATGACTTTCAGTGGTGATCTAATGTGATTCATCTCCCTGCTATTCTCTCCTGTCCTCCTCTGATGTTACAATAGAATATCTAACCACAATGTGCCAGCAATACATCCTTGGGTCATCTGTCAGGAATCCGTCATGCTCATCTTTCTCAGGCTTCTAAATTAGACAAGCACAACTAGATATGCCTGCCCGTGTCGTATCGTATCTATGATATCACCAGTTAGCTGCTGGCCAAAACAGGAATGAACACACTCCAACACAACCATTACACCCTCTCGTGCACTCTCACACGCAAAGAAAAAAACACTAACAGAAATGGCCAGAAATTCACAAGCCAATATACAGATTCGGTTCAAACCCAAAACTCTTTAACAAAAACACATCCTTTGAATCACAAACACACCTACACAAACACACACACACACACACACACACACCCTCACCTGCACCTGCATGAAGGAGCCTCTGTAGAAACAGCAGGCGGCTGCCGACAGGGCGCTCCATAGGCTACAGCGTTCGGTCATGATTCCTCTCCTCACGGCTCGGCTCAGCTCACAGCTGTACCCCACCCTGAGGACCCCAGCACTCTCCTCTATCACTGTCCCACAGCAGGCAGGCAGCGCTCCGCTCCTCTCCTCGCTAGCAGCCCCGGCAGCGGCTCATCTCACTCAAAACCGTGTGGCTGCTACTGTATGCTACGCTACTAACACTAGCTAACACTACAGTTGCTACTGCTGCTGGTACTGCAGGTCAGGACTCCAGCTCCTCACACTCTGCTGCTACTGTCATCTCTCTCCTTCTCTCCTTCTCTCTCTCTCTCTCTCTCTCTCGCTCAGCTACGCACAGGCTCTCTCTCTCTTACTGCTTCCCTCTCTCGCACTCTGGCTGTGCTTCACGAGCCCTCGCAGGGATTACCTCATCCCTTTCGGATGAAAGGAGTGGGTGGAAAGGAGGGAGGGATAGGGAGGAGGAGGGAGAGAGATGCTAGCAGGCACTGGCGGAGTGCTGTCGAATTGCAGGCAAGGCAGACCCCACCCACCCCCTCCTTCACAAACACAGAGAGACAATACTGAGAGGGTGGGGTGGGGGGGGGGGAGAAGGAGAAAGAGAGAGAGAGAATGAGAGGGGGGGGGAGGGAGAGGGGGGAGAAAGAAGAGAATGAGAGCGAGAGAGAACGAGGGAGAGAGAGAGAGGGAGGTGTGCCTCTTTGGTTTTAGCACCTTCTCAAAGGAATCTGTCCTTTATTCCTAGTTGAAAGGAATTGCAGGGTGGCAAGAAGGTGGTAAAGAATGCACTCACACACATTTTAATATATACACACACACACACACACACACAATAAATGTTAATACACACATTCAGACTCTTTCACTTACACACATTTTAACACACACACACACACACACACACACACACACACACACACACACACACACACACACACACACACACACACACACACACACACACACACACACACACACACACACACACACACACACACACACACACACACACACACACACACACACAAACCCATTCAGACTCTTTCACTTACACACATTTTAATACACACACGCAAACACATTCAGACTCTTTCACTTACACACCCAGGACATCTTAACTTGTTTGTTAGAAATGGAACATTGGAGCAATATTTTCCGTCTATGTGTAAGTGTTTGGAGGTGTGTGTTCTTGTGCTTGTATGTTGTGAAAGGGTTGATTTGCTAAGCATAGAATGTGTCTGAGGACATTCATGTTGTGTTTTTGAGAATCAGAGAAAGAAAAAAAAGCTTATTTTGCGAGTGTGCGAAAAAGCAAAACAAAACATAACAAACATCACACACACAGTGCCACATGCACACCGATCTGAGTTGTCACGTCGCCTTGAGCGGTGGAGAGGTGGGGCTTTGTCCCCTGGGGAACTGAGTGACATCATAGAGGACGCCTCGCCATGGCAACGGATCTGGAGTAATGACAGCATCCTAAATTCTGGGAGCAATTTGATAGCCCTACCCTGCAGAGACCTCACAGGAAAGGACATGAAGGGTCGAAAGACTCTCCTCTTTATCTCCGAGACTACTACTACTACTACTACTACTACTACGTGTGTGTAGTGTACCCCAACACACACAGGGGGTAAATCAGTGTGCCAATCTTGTCTGTGAATACATGGGAATCACACAAACTATCAGAGCAAGAGAGAACAGCACACAAAGAGAAGACACAGGAGAGATTCATTAGCGAAGGAGTCTTTTCTTAAACAAATCTCCCTAAAGCAGCGCTCGGTAGGCGGATTACACTTTGTGAGCACAAATAATCCCATAAGGATACATGTGTTTCCCTATCTCTACCCCTGAGCGTCCTGCACTGACAATGACAGCATACAGTGTGTGTGTGTGTGTGCACGTCCCATCACGACTCTGCTACCGCTGCCATGGCTGTGTGAACACCGAGAGAGATAGATAATCCTGGGAGCATGGGGCGTGGTAGGGGAGGGGAGGGGAGGGGAGCTATCGTGCATAATATACATAGATTACATATAGGATGGGATGGGCACTGCGTATTATATATGCATGAAGCACAGTATGACACTGTAGATATAACCACTGTAGCTAGTGTGTGTGTGTGTGTGTGTGTGTGTGTGTGTGTGTGGGTGTGGGTGTGTGTGATGGGAGAGTGCATTGCAAAGTTCTCTCTCTCTCTGCACACTACCCCCCCTAACTCACTTATCATCTAACTCCCACTACGATTCTCCCACCCACCCTCTCTTAACAATAACCCAAGGTAATTTAGTCCGATGTAAAAGGGCTCTCTCTGTGCTCTGCTCTCTGTCAACCCTTAACCCTCCTGTGCCGATCTCGTCTTTCATCTCCATTTCTTTTTTCCTTCGCCATCTCAGTTTTTTTTGTCGCTACACCCCTCTCCCACTCTCTATATTTCCTCGAACCTTCTCTTTCTACAGTTTTCCTCTACATTACTCAAACCCCTCCGTTCAAATCTTTCACCTTAAACACCTCTCCTTTTGCCCTCCGCTCCTCTCTCTCTCCCTCTCCCCCTCCCCCTCCCCCTCTCCCCTCTCCCCCTGCACTCTGTCTGTCTTCTTCAGTTAAATATTAATTACTGATCCCCATCCTGACGGTGTCCTGCGGGCGGATTGGGGAGCAGGAGCCCCTCACACACACACACAATGGAGGAAAGGGGCAAAAACCTGCTCCCCTTGTTTCCTGCCTGGGAGCACGATAATAATGGGGAGCTGGGGTGTGTGTGTGTGTGTGTGTGTGTGTGTGTGTGTGTGTGTGTGTGTGTGTGTGTGTGTGTGTGTGTGTGTGTACGTGTGTACATCTGATGATCCATTAGTCTCAGATCCCCATCAGCATTTAGGGATGCTTCTATTCATTTACTCCAACTCATTATTAATCCATATAAAGCCTCCAGATATTTGACTCAAACACCTTCTGAAACAAAGGCCTTGTAATACAGTAGAGCGGTTGGAGACTAGAGAGGAGGGTTTGAATGGGAACTGTGGAGCCTGCTCTTACAGGCACAGATTGTGCAGATAACAGCGATTTTTGCGGAAGCTTTTTTGTGCATTGAGCGTGATACACCAGCTGCAATTAGACCTGCACTAACTAGACTGTGCCTGCTCTTCCTGGCCCACAGACCATGTGTGTACTGTGTACTGTGTACTGTGTATTTGTACTTTATTAGGGATCCCCATTAACTGCTGCAATGACGATCAGCTGTGCAGCCAGACTTATTTCCCATTCATTTTGCCTCCTCCCTCTCAACCGTACAATCTTTCAATTCCTAATCAACCACAAGGATCTAACAGTTTTTCCAGTCATTTTCTTAATGGGTGCATGCTTATTATTAACTGGAATAAGCAATTTTATACATTCGTCAAGTGCAGCGTCTGGTTGCTCCTCATTACACACAACAGAACAGCAAATAATCTTTACATCTTCAACATAGGAATCCCTACAAAAACCTCTTGCATGATCTCTTATATACTATATTGCATCCGATGGATGCGTATACTGCTTTCGAGCAGATTTCTGCAGCATTAGTAAAGATGTGATCAATACATTAGGATGATTTAATTCCTTTGCTGTTTGTAAATACCCTGGTAGGTTGACTGGCACTGGTTAAAGTTTGAAGCTTTTTCTTGAGTGGACAGCTTGATGAAAACCAGTCAATATTTAGGTCACCCAGAAAATGTACCTCTCTGTTGATATCATACATTAACAAGCATTTCACATATATTATCCAGATACTGACTGTTAGCACTTGGTGGTCTATAGCAACTTCCCACAAGAATAGGCTTTAGGTGAGGCAGATGAACTGGTAGCCATATTACTTCAACAGTATTTAACATGAGATCATCTCTAAGATTTACATGAATATGACTCTGAATATAAACAGCTACACCTCCACCTTTGGCATTTCTGTCTCTTCTGTAGATGTTATAACCATATATTGCTACCACTGTATCATCAAAGGAATTATCTAAGTGAGTTTCAGAGATAGCCATTATATGAATTTCTAGCAAGTTATCGATTTCATGAACCTTCTAAGACTACATATGTTCACTACGGTTCAAAGACACATGATTACTGCTGACAGTAACTTCCGGATTGACGAAGGCATTTAGAGGAACAAAAATTAGGTTACATTATGCCACACCCCTAGGAAAATGTATATTTGCAGCAGCACTATGACAGTTCAGCAACACAATGGTAGGGATTATCTGAGCAGTGCTCAGTTTGGTAAGTGACGGAAACCCGTCACTATAAAGCCTATAAGAGACATATTAGCAAGTCCAGCCCAGTCGATTTACACTCCCTCAGATCAATGGAGGCACATGCCTAATTCAATTTGCTGAACGACTCAGTGAAGCAATATCACAGAAATACTGTGTGTGTGTGTAGCCTTATCATCACCGGCAGTAATACTGGAGAGAAACTATGGAGTGTGAACTGGAACCAGCTAGAACCCCACCCCCTATACCACTACTGCAGCTGAGCCCCCTTTAGCACACACACACACACACACACACACACACACACACACACACACACACACACACACACACACACACACACACACACACACACACACACACACACACACACACACACACACACACACACACACACACACCATGCATGGTCCACACACTCTCCTAAGAAGCATGTGCGCACATTCCGTATGCAGGCAGGCGCTCGCACACACACACACACACACACACACACACGGCTTCATTAAACCACCAGTGTGTCTTGTGCCAGACATATGTAAATTAACTGCATATAAAACAACCCCACCTCTCCCTCCAGACTCATTAGGCCCATACCATCCAACAGAAGATACAATGTCAGAGGCACTATAACACACAATCACAGACATACATCTAGGCCATATTCATATACAGTAAAACATACACTATACAATACACTTTATATATTCATATACACTACAGGCCATTTCAGTCTGGATTCATGTCCACGTTTCCAGGATAGCATCCCTACCAAGAAAAGTTTGTTTGTTTGTTTTCTGTTCAGTGTCTTAGTTTTACACTGGAAAAAACATTGTTGTAGAGTAGCAACGACATGTATCCAAGTTGCCTCTTGGATAAAAAACATAATCTGTCATTTGTTTTTCAGTCAAATGGCAGCTCCATCACTTTATTTAGCTATGAAGCAGATTGCTGATTTAATTTAGACTTATCCCAATGAATGTATTGATTGAATAAAGTCCTGTGCTTTCACCCAGTGTAAAACTCACACAGTCCAGGCCAGTCCAGGCCAGTCCAGTCGAGTCCAGGCCAGCCCAGTCCAGGCTAGCCCAGTCCAGGCTGTCTTCTTCTGCCTGAGAGGTCTTTACCATAACACTGAACATTCAGGCCAAGTTCTTATTTAAACATAAGCGTCATAAATGTTTCAGAGAGAAGCGATGGTGTTGAGAAAACGAGGGATGGCAACACGGGGTATCGGAGGGGAGGAGGGTGAGAGAGGAGCAGAAAGAGAGAGGAGAGCAGGAGGGAAGGAGACTCAGAGGAGGGGAGGACAGGGGAGGAGGGGGAGAATGGGTGGTTGAGGAAACTGGAGGGGAGTGCCATCACTGCACAGAGAGCGATAGAGACTGAATTACACCAGAGGGATATATGGGGAAGTGTTAGTACTTTCTTTTTCCACCAGTTCTTTTTGAGTTACAAGGAAAAAGAGACAATGGATCCCAAGTGTTCAGTCAGAACTGAGCACTTTCGTTTGCTATTCTATTCCCTCTACTGTGTGTGTGTGTGTGTGTGTGTGTCAAATCAACTACTGGGTCACATCAAGCAATTAACGCTCAGCCTCTGAAACCAGGCTTACAGTGTCATCTAGTGGCCTGGTCCTGAACTTCACCCAGCACACTGGAACCCAGAAGTGCTGAAGCAGCGCTGTTGACTTTGGATTCAATTTCCTAAATGGCAGAATGAATTAGGCTAAATGCTGAGAGACTGCTGAAATGGGCATAATTGCAGAAGCACAGGGGTGTAATCAACTACAATTACATTTCAAAGACCACATTAAAATGGTAATCCAATATAACTAGAGAAAATTACTTTTTCTTCTTTTTTTTTTACCCTCCAGTCTGAATTCTGCAGAGTACTACATTATGGTTTGTGGAGCCACTTAATCTAAAACAGTTAATCTTAGATACTTAAAATGTTAAAAACACAAAACAAGAGAAGATTTGGAACGTTTGGCATGTGTAGGTATTCCACGACTTCTTGGCCAAGATCCTGCTTCCTGCTCAGTTGCCCATGGTAGCAAACACCATTCACCAGCAGCCATTCGACTGTAGCCGAGCAGAGCGGAGCGGAGGGGGGGAAAGCACTGAGCCTCTTTGTGCAACTGATCCTAATTCAATTACAAACACTGGTCCTGGAGTCAGGAGCTCAACTACAGGTCCCCTTAAACCTCACTACAAAGCCGAAGCAGGGAGAGGAGATCAACTAACACTGGTCCCCTAACCACACTAGAAAGACCAACTCATACTGATACTCAACTGATACTAGTTACCACTACTCAGATGGGTTTTTAGCTCCCAGTCCTTTCCCTTTCTCAGATGCTGAAGCAATTTCCGCACTGATGCTAGCAGAACCAGCCTAAAAACTAACAGATAGACATACATAGGAGGAAAAACTAAGTCTTACCTTGGCATATTCACTCTGGCTGTCTGTATGGTCCATGTGACTGTCAGGAAGAGGACAGAGAGAACTTTATCAACGTGTGTGCAGATGTAGAATGATAACCATATACCGTAGCATAAAAAGTGGGCATATTCCCCATGGAGAAGCTACAGTGTGTTTAACTGTATCTCAGGGGATAAGAGATCACATATCAGGGCCTTGTAGAGTAGGCAGAGCACAATCCCACACACACACACACACACACACACCCTTCAAACAGGCTGGTTCCCACAGAGGAGCTGTATGCCAAGTCACATCACATTACATAGGCACTGTAGCGGAGCTGGGCAATTCCAGATTTTTCACTTCAAAATGTATGCCAAATAAAATCCATTGATTGAAGTTTCAAAAAATCTGTTAAATATCTGCTCCGAATTAAGATTCAAAGATCTTCTGCAGAAAGAATGACATGACAGCTATGACATGACACCTTGAGTTTGAAAAAATATATTTTGGCTATTGAACTACAGTAAATTAAGAGGATTTACACATGGTAACAGAATTACAGTAACATAATGACATGGGTCCCTCATCTGGACAACACAGAAATGCATAATTATGGATATGAATGTCATTCACTTCGTGGTGATGTGGGTCGTTCCACCAATTAGGTGCTTTTTGAGAAGTGTACAAAAAAAAAGGGATTTCACAAAATGTTTACGTTCTGCCATAAAGAGCACATGTAAGTGCCTTTTAAGTGCCAAATAAAATAACAGAGTTGACCGTAACAAGTTTCTTCTTAAATCAGCCATAAATCTTTCTTCTTAAATCAGCCATAAATCCCCTTGTGACAAGAGGAATGGAAGCTTGTTGTGTGCAACAGGGAGTGGCAATTGCATGCAAGCTTCACAATAATTTTTTTATTGTTAAAACATTTCTAGCCTGTCTATTTATGGGTAACAGGGTTGATGTGAGTCAAACAAGACCAAACAAGACCAAATGAAACCAATCATAGATGTCTATGTTTCAAAAGTTTGGACATCACAGTACATCACAGTACAGCACAGTAGAGCACAGTAGAGTACATCACATCACAGTAGAGTACAGTTCAGCACAGTACAATAGATTACTGTAGAGTACAGTATAGTACAGTACAATACAGTTCATTATACTGTACTCTACGGTAGTGTGCTTTACTGTCCTGTGCTGAAATCTACTGTACTCTACTGTATTGTACTGAACTATACTCTACTTTTCTGTACTGTACTCTACTGTGCTTCATTGTACTGTACTGTACTTTGATGTCCAAACTTGTGAAACATAGACACCTATGATTGGTTCAGATTTTGTCCAGTCACCAATCATGGACGTCTATGTTTGGGCCAAATCAAGGCGGACTGGCCCAAAAAATGACGCCTGTGGACATTGAAATCAAGGCCAGGGCGGACTGACCAAATTTCAACTACTTTTCAACATCCATGGACATCCAGTGTCGGTCGGTGCTCAGTGGGTGTGTTACTGGCTACATTAAATGGAAAGATTTAAGCTCATGGGTAGGTGTCAGTAAGAGCCAGGAGAGGTAACAGTAGCTGGAGAGAGAGAGAGAGAGAGAGAGAGAGAGAGAGAGAGAGAGAGAGAGAGAGAGAGAGAGAGAGAGAAGAGAGCGGCAGAGAGAGAGAAGGAGAGAGAGAGAGAGAGAGCAGCAGAGAGACGGAGAGAGAACGAGAGAGAGAGAGAGAGAGAGAGAGAGAGAGAGAGAGAGAGAGAGAGAGAGAGAAGAGAGAGAGAAGAGAGCAGCAGAGAGAGAGAAGGAGAGAGAAGAGAGCAGCAGAGAGAGACTGAGAGAGAGCGAGAGAGAAGAGGGCAGCAGAGAGACGGAGAGAGAGCGAGAAGAGAGTGGCAGAGATAGAAGAGAGCGGCAGAGAGAGAGAGAGAGGGAAGGGTTGTCCAGACTGTTTTCACACTCGCTTTGACCACCAGATTACAGATAAGTTATGATCTGAACATAACAGTGTGGAAGGGAGGACAGTAGAAACCAGTTATGATCTGAACATAACAGTATGGAAGGGAGGACAGTAGAAAACAGTTATGAGCTGAACATAACAGTATGGAAGGGAGGACAGTAGAAAACAGTTATGAGCTGAACATAACAGTATAGAAGGGAGGACAGTAGAAAACAGTTATGAGCTGAACATAACAGTATAGAAGGGAGGACAGTAGAAAACAGTTATGAGCTGAACATAACAGTATGGAAGGGAGGACAGTAGAAAACAGTTATGAGCTGAACATAACAGTATGGAAGGGAGGACAGTAGAAAACAGTTATGAGCTGAACATAACAGTATAGAAGGGAGGACAGTAGAAAACAGTTATGAGCTGAACATAACAGTATGGAAGGGAGGACAATAGTCGGTGACCCAACTGTTGTTTGTGACTACTATGATTTCCCATTGCAGCCAATTCAATTGCAGCAATTCCGTTAGAGATATTTCTGCAATTCTGTTATCGAATTGGCAATAGAGTTACAAGTTTTAATCACTTAATAATTCATAAACAGAAATTGATATCAGTAAAAATACTATAACTATGTATTCAGACACTTTGCTATGAGACTCGAAATTGAGCTCAGGTGCATCCTGTTTCCATTGATCATCCTTGAGATGGAGTCCACCTGTGGTAAATTCAATTGATTGGACATGATTTGGAAAGGCACACACCTGTCTATATAAGGTCTCACAGTTGGCAGTGCATGTCAGAGCAAAAATCAAGCCATGAGGTCGAAGGAATTGTCCGTAGAGTGCCGAGACAGGATTGTGTCGAGGCACAGATCTGGGGATCTGGGGAAGGATCTGCAGAGAGGAATGGGAGAAACTCCCCAAATACAGGTGTGCCAAGCTTGTAGCTTCATACCCAAGAAGACTCAAGGCTGTAATCGCTGCCAAAGGTGCTTCAACAAAGTACTGAGTAAAGGGTCTGAATACTTAAGTAAATGTAATATTTCAGTTAAATGTGTGTCTAGATTGATGAGGATTTGTTTTTGTTTTTTACATTTTAAAATAAGGCTGTAACGTAACAAAATGTGGAACGAGTCAAATGGTCTGAATACTTTCCGAATGCCCTGTAGACCACACAAAAAAATCTCAAACTCTCACCCATCACTGTACCCTCTATATTAGAGTGGTCAAGCCTTCCTTAGATCTTTGGAGACTAAGTCATTGGTATGTTTTTATTTAAAAGGCCATACTGACACAGTTCCCATTTTACCTGTGTACAGTCGTGGCCAAAAGTTTTGAGAATGACACAAGTATTGGTCTCCACAAAGTTTGCTGCCTCAGTGTTGATGATGGCAATTTGCATATACTCCAGAATGTCATGAAGAGTGATCAGATTAATTGCAATTAATTGTAAAGTCCCTCTTTGCCATGAAAATGAACTTTATCCCTCAAAAACATTTCCACTGCATTTCAGCCCTGCCTCAAAAGGACCAGCTGCCATCATGTCAGTGATTGTCTCGTTAACACAGGTGAGAGTGTTGACGAGGACAAGGCTGGAGATCACTCTGTCATGCTGACTGAGTCAGAATAACAGACTGGAAGCTTTAAAAGGAGGGTGGGCCTTGAAATCATTGTTCTTCCTCTGTCAACCATGGTTACCTGCAAGGAAACATGTGCCGTCATCATTGCTTTGCACAAAAAGGGCTTCACAGGCAAGGATATTGCTGCTGGTAAGATTTCACCTAAATCAACCATTTATCCGATCATCAAGCGACTTCTCTCCAGGAAAAGCGCTCACCGAGTCATTTTCTCTGATGAATCCCCTTTCCGATTGTTTGGGCCATCCTGAAAACACCTTGTCCGGAGAAGACAAGGTGAGCGCTACCATCAGTCCTGTGTCATGCCAACAGTAAAGCATCCTCAGACCATTCATGTGTGGGGTTGCTTCTCAGCCAAGGGAGTGGGCTCACTCACAATTTTGCCTAAGAACACAGCCATGAATAAAGAATGGTACCAACACATCCTCCGAGAGCAACTTCTTCCAACCATCCAAGAACAGTTTTGTGATGACCAATGCCTTTTCCAGCATGATGGAGCACCTTGCCATAAGGCAAAAGTGATAACTAAGTGGCTCGGGGAACAAAACATCGACATTTTGTGTCCATGGACAGGAATCTCCCCAGACCTTAATCCCATTGAGAACTTGAGGTCGATCCTCAAGAGGCAGGTGGAAAAACAAAAACCCACAACTTCTGACAAACTCCAAGCATTGATTATGCAAGAATGGCCTGCCATCAGTCAGGATGTGGCCCAGAAGTTAATTGACAGCATGCCAGGGCGGATTGCAGAGGTCTTGAAAAAGAAGGGTCAACACTGCAAATATTGACTCTTTGCATAAACTGAATGTCATCGTTAATGAAAGCCTTTGACACTTATGGAATACTTGTAATTATACTTCAGTGTACCATAGTAACTACTGACATAAAGATCTAAGAACACTGAAGCAGCAAACTTTGTGGAGACCAATACTTGTCATTCTTAAAACTTTTGGCCACGACTGTACATACTGTACATTGTCAAGCAGACTAATGACAAATATCGCTTATACTCACAGGAGTGTAATTCAATCAATCGATCAATCAAATGTATTTATAAAGCCCTTTTTACATCAGTAGATATCCCATTCTCCTTGACTTGAGACTACAGGAGCTCGTCTACTTGAATTATTTTAAAGATAGATTTTACCCCATGTTGAAAATTAATTAGCCCCTAGTTAAACCACTCCTAACAAAACCAATGTATCTGTTCAATGTGTCAACTGATGTTTTTAGATTGTTGTGCAATTGTGTTTATGTTGTAAATGTTTGAAACTGTGGGCTGCTTTTTTGGGCAGGTCTCTATTGCAAAATAGATGTTTAATCAAAATGAGTAACATGGTCAATTAAAGGTTAAAAAAATATTAATAATAAAATAAGGATTGGTTGAGATAATTAGTCTATAGTCAAGTCTAGCCTATTAATCTTATCTCCATAGAGATAGTATTCTTTGCTGTTAACAAAGTCTGTTCATGTCCATGGTTTAGCTCAGAATAAGGCCTTTTCATCACACTGCCTGGATATAATAAGGATTAATAGGGGTACTGGGGAGAGAAGGCATGCTGTTGGAGCCAACTGGCAGATTAACAGAGCAGCAGTCAGGCTATTCAAAGGTTTTGGCTGAGGTCTACCCCACGCATGAATCTGAACTGTATGAAATGTTGCTTATCCCATGAACTGTATCAACATGTGTTATGTCTTGTTGTAATATTGCTAGTGATGTACCTTGTTGTATGTACATTTACCTTGATGTATGTACATTTACCTTGATGTATGTACATTTACCTTGATGTATGTACATTTACCTTGATGTATGTACACTAAATGTGGAGATGTTGTACTGTTGAGTTTGAGATGCAAGACAAATTTCCCGAAAGGGACACAACCATACAGAACATGAACAAAGTCCTTCTCACACACACATAAAAAAAGAAAATTAAATAATTTCAGTCATTTACCAGACACTCTTAGCATTAGCTTTAAATTGTTTAACTTTAGTCAAACATTTCGGGTAGCCTTCCACAAGCTTCCCACAATAAGTTGGGTGTAGAACTGGTTTAACTGAGTCAGGTTTGTAGGCCTCCTTGCTCGCACACGCTTTTTCAGTTCTGCCCACAAATTTTCCATAGGATTGAGGTCAGGGCTTTGTGATGGCCACTCCAATACCTTGACTTTTTTGTCCTTAAGCCATTTTGCCAAGATCCAGACCCCTCAGAGCCCCATAGAGACATAACATGACAGACTATCATGTTATGACTATCACCCCGGCCTGCCACCCCTGCCACCCCAAATAATAATGCATGTTATTTTGGCATTAATACTTGTCACATATCAGTTTGCAAACAATGTAAAGAAATATACTGTATATATTGAGTTAATAAAGCAGCATCCTAACATGGTCTCTTTTTTGTTTTATTGAGTAAGGCAGCTGCAAAATGCAAGTGTTTCAGCCTAGCTCAGTGCTTTCTGTGGTGGTGGGGCTGCCAGCAGAAAATACAGAGTGTTGCTCCGTGATTGGCTCAGTGTTCTGTCACTCATGGGGACACTGCATTACCGCCAAGTCTAAGGGTAGACCTAAAACATTCAAGCCCCTTGGGTGCTGCCATATAGTTACATTAGAAGTGCCCATCCAAGAAGGCTCAAGGTCATTGGCCACAGATAAAATGACGTCAAATCACGTTATATGTACAGTAGCTTTGATTGGACTGATCATGTCAACGTGATACATTCAAAATCTTAGCTAGCAGTCATCATCATGAATCAAGTCGACAATTAACTGGCAAATCCTTTTTAATTATTTTGAATAATGGAGAGAAAATATAGATAAAACATATTGGTGCTCATTGGCCATAAACATTACACAACAAGTTGGAAATCGCAAATTAAACAATGAGTGCTTTGGAAGCAATCAGTGACAGTGGCTAACTGCAAGCATTGCACTGCGAAAACTTGAGTTCAAGACACCTGGGAAGTCAGGAATAAACAAGCTCCGACTGGAAAAATAAATTTTAAACGGTCATCCAACTCGGAATTCTAAATCCGGCCTCGTTCTAGAGGTACGTCATCATGATTCAACCTTTTTTTCTTTCTTCGAGTTCCCAGCTGTCTTGAAAGCACCATAAAATACAGAGAACGCCAGACACAGCACAACAAGGTGAGTCCAAAAATGTATTGTATGCTTCTGCATAAATTATGTAATATGCCAGGGAGATATGTATACTGTAGCTAAGAAATACCATTCTGACTTGGTGGTGCACATGTAGCCTATTACCTGTTTTAGAGAAATGTAATCATCGAATATTGTAAGAGCTTTCATTGTCTGCTTATATGCCCCCTTTATTTATCCTACGGTTCTGGCTTGGTGTACAGGGAGAACACTGTAAGAACAGCCCATGTTCTGAATTCTGTCGCTGTACATTTCAAAAGTGCTAAACAAATAGTTATATTAACTACGTCCATCCTGCCAGACAATGCTCAGCTGATAGCCAGGTGTAGCAGTGGTAAGATGTTGGGACTGCTGTTGGGACAGCTTTATGTAGGCCCTAACAGTTTGTGGGCACTGTTTGTCACCGTTATAGTGCAATTAATGTATTGTTTAGGGTTGTGTTGTGGCTTTGCTGGCATGCATCACACTTTTAAATGTTTTGTCCCACCAAGATTTAAATGCTAAAATCGCCACTGACTCCAACCCATTTTTTCTCTCTCTCACAGACACACACCAAAAATACCCTTTAGGGGCAGAGATTTATTCTGGCAATAAGGGGGCTCTCTGTGTCAAGCCTAATAATCAAACAATTCACTCAACAGCCTTGCATTGGACTCACTAGACCAAGAGGTCACAGAAATGAGGCGTTGTCATTGACTTCTAAAACAAATAAAGTTGTTCAAGCAAAGTTCTCTTAAGAGTTATTTCATGCGAGTGAAATCTATTGTTTACCTTTTCGCAATTTGAAAAAGGGCCAACGATTTTCTCACCCAACCATGGTCAGTAAAGAGTTCTGCTGCCACGAATCAATTCCTTTCTGATGGACTGTTCACCCGCAACTTGCCGCGAGTAAACTGGTCGGCGGTTGGAATCGGGATTGAACAGTGAACGGATGATGCTCGAGATGATAGCGTCACCCTTTGCGTCACTGGGTGCATTCCAGGATGTCTTTACTGCAGTCGTGCTGTACATCTCAGAAGATTGCTGCTATAGTAATGCTGCTATACCCGTGTCACTTTTGCAACACTTTTACTAATGATCAATACAAACTTGCGACACGTTTTTGCCGTAGTCTCAAAAGTAAATTTGGGATAGGCTAGAACTCAAACTCTGTGATATTTTTATTCTCCTATAGGCCTTCCTGTGACATCGATAGTGAAATCTGCAGAATGTCCTCGAACAGTAAGACACACTATTTTCTTTCAAAGGCCAGGGGAGCTTAAGCTACTTCTTACATTTTACTGTCTGTTACCTTTAACCCTGGAGAAACAGAGTCACCAGCCTGTCTGTAGTCTGTACAGAAGTTTATATATCACAGATATAATAGATTTATATATGTTTGATTACACAAGAGATTGACAGTAATCAATTAGGAATCTGTCTGCTGTAGAACAGTTTTTCCAAAATGGCAGTTATGGTTGATATTCAATAAATTAATTAACCTCACCTGTTCACAGGTTTAACAGCCTGGGTTTCCTTCTGAAGGTCCTCTCCCAGGTCTCTATCAGTAGAACCATTGGAGGACCTCTCAGGCAGGGGGCTGGAGTTTATGTCTGTACCCAGGTTATCTGCTCTCGTCATGGGAACGCCCTCCTCGCTCTGATGGGTGACCTGGGTCCCAGGCTGCTGCAAGGTTTTCTTTAGTAGCTTGGGTATTGGAGATGGCTCTGTGTGAATAGTTTAGTTGGTAAGGATCCCCATTAGCTACTGCACATGCAGATACTCTTTCTGGGGTCCAGATAAAATGTACAAATACATGATAACGTAAAGAACAGTTACAGACAAGAACAACATAAGATATTACATAAATTATAAAAATATACACTGGGGGCCAAAAGTTTGGAATATTACTCATTCAAGTGTTTTTCTTTATTTGCACTATTTTCTACATTGTAGAATAGAAGTGAAGACATCAAAACTATGACATAACACATATGGAATCATGTAGTAACCAAAAAAGTGTTAAACAAATCAAAATATATTTTATATTTGAGATTTTTCAAATAGCCACCTTTGCCTGATGACAGCTTTGCACACTCTTGGCATTCTCTCAACCAGCTTCACCTGGAATGCTTTTCCATCAGTCTTGAAGGAGCTCCCACATATGCTGAGCACTTGTTGGCTGCTTTTCCTTCACTGCGGGCCGACTCAATAGAATTGATTGTGGCCTGTGGAATGTTGTCCCACTCCTCTTCAATGGCTGTGCGAAGTTGCTGGATATTGGTGGGAACTGGAACACGCTGTCGTACATGTCGATCCAGAGCATCTCAAACATGCTCAATGGGGGAGTATGCAGACTATGGAAGAATTGGGACATTTTCAACTTTCAGGAATTGTGTACAGTTCCTTGTGGCATGGGGCCGTGCATTATCATGCTGATGGCGGCGGATGAATGGCATGACAATGAGCTTCAGGATCTTATCGTGGTATCCCAGTGCAATAAAATGCAATTGCGTTCATTGTCCGTAACTTATGCATGCCTAAACCAAAACCCCACCATGGGACACTCTGTTCACAACGTTGACATCAACAATCTGCTCAACCTGTCACACACTGATCTGTTTCACCTGTCTTGTGCTTGTCTCCACCCCCCTCCAGGTGTCGCCCATCTTCCCCATTATCCCGTGCCTTTATACCTGCATTTTCTGTTTGTCTGGGGCCAGTTCATCTTGTCTCGTAAAGCCTACCAGTGTGTTTTTCCGTACTACTGTTTCTCTGGTTCTTGTTTTTTAGTCCTCCTGGTTCCAACCTTTTCTCCTGCCCTGACCCAGAGCCTGCCTGCCACCCTGTACCTGTTGGACTCTGACCTGGTTACAAACCTCTGCCTGTCCTCGACCTGCCCTTTGCCTGCCTCCTGTGGTTTAATAAAGTACTCTATGTATTGAACCTCCTGTGTCTGCATCTGGGTCATATCCTGAGTCGTGTTACACGGCGCCATACCCGCTGTCTGCCATCTGCCATCTGCCCGGTACAGTTGAAACCGGGATTCATCCGTGAAGAGCACACGTCTCCAATGTGCCAGTGGCCATCGAAGGTGAGCATTTTCCCGCTGAAGTCGGTTAAGACCCTGGTAAGGACAGATGAGCTTCCCTGAGTTGGTTTCTGACAGTTTGTGCAGAAATTCAGCTGTCCGGGTGGTTGGTCTCAGACGATCCCGCAGGTGAAAAAGCTGGATGTAGAGGTCCTGGGCTGGCGTGGTTAAACGTGGTCTGGCGTGGTTAAAAGTGCACTTGTGTTATGATCATGCTGTTTAATCACTTGTTGATATGCCACACCTATCAGGTGCATTCCACAATGACATGGTTTTATACATAACTGATCAACGCATTAAATCTGTTTTTGGTTTGGGTACCATGAAGAAACCCATAGTGGTGTGTCTGGTGGGGTATGTACAGTATGTCTGTTTATTGCGATTGCAGATGGATTATACAAGTAGCTAGGCACTTTCAACACACAAATGTTTCTGAAAAAGACTAGAAGCGAAGTAGTCAATTTTTCCTCAACCCTCAACCATGAAAGACTATCATGTTGTTGATGTTAGTTCTGTGTGTGCAGTTAAGGGTAAGACTTGATTCTTTGTTTTGAACCATATGCAGCATTACTACTGTAGGTCTTTCCATGCTGCACCTGACCCTATTACAGGACGGTAATCAAGACGGGACAAGATCAGAGCCTGAACAACTAGTACAGTTGATCTTTGTGTCAAAAACCACAGAACATCTTTTTATAACAGATATAACAAATATGACTTGACCATGATAACTGACTATCCAATGTTACTCCTAGAAGTTCAGCTTCTTTAACTGGTTCGATGGTCACACCCTTTATGCAAAACTCCAGTTGAGGTTTAGGTCCAAGAGAATGCTTTGAACCTTATACAATGCTTTTGGTTTTAGATTTTTATTTAAGACCAGTTAATTGTTAATTACCCATTCTGACACTGACTGTAACTCCTTGCTAAGTGAGCTCATTGGCTGTAGGGGGTGATGTAGAAAGTGTCACCAGCATACATTTTTGCTTCTTGTAAGTGGCAAAACATTAGTGAAAATAGAGAAGAGTAACGGCCCAAGGCAACTGGATGCAAAGGGTGCTTTACTATATTTAGCTAGTGGAATCAATTCCACACATACTGCTTTAGGCTTTGTTTAAAGACATGGCAAATATGGGTGGTGCAGTCTGCTACCATTTTCAATAGTTTCCCATCTAGGTTGTTTATACCTGGTGGCACGTCATTATTGAAGGATAACAGGTCAATATTTGTCTATAATTGACAAGAATACAGCCCTGGCTCTAAGAGGAGACTGAATCAGACTAACCTGGAACAGTAGGAAGGTTCCTTCTGGCCCCACCAGTTGAAGCTGTATCTGAAGATGCACCCTGATCAGTGGTGAATGTGTGTTCTTTGGAGACGTCTTCACAAGTGAGTGGAGGGGCATTTGAAGTACTAGACCCTACACCCTGAGCTGACGTAAGCTGCCCTTGGTGTGGTTCTTCCTCACAGTGGGCCTGTGGGTCTCCGTGTTCATTCCTATCGATTGATTCCTCTCTGGGGATGGGAGGCAGCCCCTGGTCCCGTTGGGGCCTTGGACCAGAACCAGCCTGGCAGGATAAAGGTGAGAGAGGCTGGACCTTTCTGGAGCCAGGCTGGCTGGATAGTGCCATGAGCAGAGGAGGGCTACACACATGGTCCCCTGCCGGCCGCTGGCTCTGACTCCTGCCCAGCCCTTTCCCCGTCTTCTCCTTGAACTTCTTGGTCCCTCTTTCCACAGAATTCCCACTCTTGTCCCTCTTCCTGAGGAGGAAGCGAGGCAAGGTGCCTATGTGGGTGTAGTTGTCGCTGGAGGTGCATGGATGCATCATATCCATGTGATCAACAGACGTCTCCGCAGCGATGGGAGAGGATACCACGTCCAGAGCCCCAGTCCCATCAGGCTCGGAGGAGGAGGACTTGGAGTCGGATTTGTCAGACGATGAGCTGCGACGGAAGGAGAGGCTAGGGAGAATCCCAAACCACTTTAAACCTGTTGAGGGAGGGGGCGAGACAGACAGATAATATGTCATACATTTACAGTAGTACCCTAGAATGCTCTTAAAATAAAATTCCACTCAAAAACGTTTGGTATTTGTTTCATTAAGCCATTGTTTGTATAGTCCCAAAATGTTTTGCATGTCAGCAATCAAGTTTTCAAGATGTACTGTATACATTTCAAAATACTGAAATACAGCCGGTATGAAGCTGTTCTTAATGTTTTTTACACTCAGCGTATATATTTTTTGTATATAGTCTGTTATCTTTGCTTTCCTCACATTATTGGTTTTATACCCTGTTTAAGTTTTCTAGAATGTTTGGAACTTGACCCCCTGGGCTGGGTTGATGGAGTGCAAGAGGTGTCTTCTGGCATGTTTTTGTTTGGGGGGGGGGGGGGGGTTGAAACCTCAAGCTGTTCATTGTTAACAGTATAACATGGTCAGATTCAGAGTTGGTGGGAGAGCAGGAACAGCCTCTCAGGGCCCAGGGGAACAAAACATAAACACTGGGAAGAGACAGTAGATCAGGTGCAACATAGGTGGTAGGCTATTTAGTCTATTTATTGTGCAGGTGATGGAGAATCTGAAGTTGTATTTACAAAAATGTCCAAATGGCAACAATGACTTAAGGGCCTAGTGCAGTAGCTGTATATGTCCCCTTTGTTCACCATTGTTGGGTTGAATATTGTTACAATGTCCGTTGGTCCTGTGAGTACCTGTGCTGTGTTGTTTTGGCCTTCGTGCTGCGCGTGTTGTGCACTTTGTAATGCGGGTCTCGTCCCGTGTATTGCTGTGCCTTTTTGTATTTCGGGTCTCGTCCCATGGAGTGTTACGGGTCTCGTTCCATGTATTGTATTTATTAGAGGTTAACCTCACTCTTTTGTTTGGGTGTTTTCCTATACGTGTTTGTTTTGGGATTTGTCTCCGTGCCTTTTCAGTGGCACGTTGTATTTGTTGGGTGAACAATAAAAAACCCTTACGTATTCCTGCCCCTGTCTCCCGATCAATATACAATGTTATAGGGGTTAAAATGTGTCCAAAAAATATATTTAACTTCAAAACCTTATTCCTTATGATTTTTTAAATACTGTCTGTTTTGAATATAAGGTGAAAACCTTATTTACATATTTTCTAGTGTTTTGTGACTGTATTAGTTACTGCAGTGGTTCCAAAACTAGGGGTTGCAGCCCCATGTGGAGTCACTTGATATGAAAATGGTCGCGGGAGAATCTTCAATATCCTGAAGAAAAAATACATATACAAAAAAATACATATTATAATATCATATTGTATCTCAAAATCATTGTAATGTGGTTAACCTTAAAAATTCTATAAAAATTATTCAAATCTAAAAGAGTGCCCTTAGATCGTGGGAAAAGGCCGCATTTGACCGTTGCACTTGAATCATTACCACATTGAATGGCTAGGCCTGCAATGCTATGAAACCACACACTATTGCAGAGGCAGAGGCACAAAAACTCACATCAATTCCTTTTGTCAGATAATTTATGCTATTGCTAGCAGTCAAGAGGAAACTGACTGAACGACTTAAAAACTCCCCAGTTTATGCTCTCCAAATGGGCATTAGCTGTGAAGGCAGAGATACCCATGCATTGACTTTGTTCACTATACATATCGTGGGATGCTATTCACAAGGACATTTTTGTTCTTTCTCACGATTCCCGAGCATGAAATGGCACAGAGACTGTTCAGTGTTCTGCGTGGCTATATTGACGAAAAACTGATTCCATGGGATCGAATGGTGGGCTTTTGTACAGATTGGGCTCCGTCTACAATATGGCAGCAGAGCCGGGCGGCCCTATAAGCTCACTACGCAAGTTGCGTAGGGCCCCGCAAATTACGCAAGGGCCCCGCCTCCCCCTCGTGTCAAAGCTGGTGTCAATGTTCACAACTTCGATGAGAGGATAAATCGGAACTATCCTTCTGGTCACAAAAAGAGAGAAAGAAGAACACCATGAGAGTGAATTGCGGGAACAGCAATCAGGTAAACTTGTGTTCTCTCCTCTCCAAGTTTGATGTCAGCAAATAACAGTAACGTTAAGTTGATGTGCTAGATTGCAGTGCATCTCTCTCTAGTCTGTCTGTCTTGCTAACCTAGATGGTCAGTGCATCTCTTGGTCTGTCTGTGTCTTGCTTGCTTGCCAGCCACTTCCAGGGCTGTGTTCTGTGACTTTGTGCCTGACAAAAGTGAGAGTGAAATACAACTATTTATTACGTTTGATAAACGCCAACGGGCAACAGTGTTTATAAACTGCAGCTCGGAAAAGATAACCGCGTCGCGAAATGAAAATTGCGCTTTCCAGCAGCAAACTCTGTGGCGACCAGTCCAGACAATATAGGCGCACATAATTTTAAAACAAGACAATGATTATCTAAGTCTCTCAGTCAAGGTTTAGTTACAACTCTGGACTAATGCAAGATGGAAAGCAATGGATTGACATTGACTATTGATTTATATATTGAATTTAAAATGTTGATTAGCTGGGCATACAGCCAAGTATTTTATATGAATGTATAAAAGGAAATCTGGTGGAGCCAGTTTGAATGTGCCTGATGCAGCTGATAAAATGAATAATAGTATTGTTATCTATACTTTACAGATGCTGTGCTTAAGTCAGTAGAGGAGAAGCTGGATCATCAGCCAGTACAAGCACAGATTCAGTTGATCCACATCCAACCTCAGCCAATACTAACACAGACCCAGTACAGTTGGCTTCAGCAAATACTAATACAGACCCAATACAGCAGTCTTCAGCAAGTAATAACACAGACCCAGGTGAAGTATAGGCAGCCTCAGCCAGTACTAGCACAACCAGAGGTGTACAGCCAGCATCAGATACAAGCAGCTCAGACCCTAATAGAACAGTTGCTGCTCCACCAAATGACCCAGCAGATTGGCCCCTAGTCTTAACAGGCTTTATGAGGACTGAGAGAGTGCACAGAGGTCCATTCAAACCAGGACTGGATTTTTCTTACCCTAAAGACAAGTCTAGAAGAGGTTTCCATTCAGGCTTATTACAGAGACAGCTGTCAAATGGGGAAAAGATTACCAGGAGCTGGCTTTCATACTCAATCAAAAACAACGATGTGTATTGAATTTGCTGTAAGCTCTTTTCTACAAAAGACTACAATATAATAAAGGAAGGCGTGACTGACTGGTCAAATATCAACGCCATTCTGAAACACCATGTGGGTAACCTGAACACACAAAGAATATGATTAAGTGGAGAGAGATATGCGCCTAAATCGGGGACAGACTCTTGACCAGATACAAATTACAATTTTGTAGGCTGAAAGAAAGAGATGGCAGGATGTCCTTACACGTAAAATTAGTATCACCCAGTCTCTGGCTGAAATAAACCTAGCATTCAGGGGTTCATCAGACAAACCCTTCCAACCAGATAATGGAAACTTCCTAAAAGAGGTTGAATTACTGGCAAAATGTAACCCTGTTATGGAAAATCATCTCAGCAAAATTAAAGATGGAGAGACATATGCTCATTTCCTTGGGAAGCGCACACAGAATGAGCTGATACAGATTGTGAGTGACAAGATTCTGGAAGCAATAGTGACTCAAGTAAGAGACAAAGTACTTCTCCATGATCTTGGACTGTACACCTGACATTAGTAACCAGGAGCAAATGTCCATTATTCTGAGAAGCGTGGCTATAAATGGAAAGCCAGAAATCAAGGAGCAATTCCTTGGCTTTGTGAATGTTAAGGTTACAACAGGCTTGAATCTGCCCACTGTCATCTTAGATAAGCTGAACGAGCTGAAGATTGCATTTGAAGATTACAGTGGGCAATCTTATTATAATGGGGCCAACATGAAGGGTAAGCACCGAGTACAAGCCAGACTGCTTAAAAAAAATCCCAGAGCCGTGTTCGTTCCATGTGGAGCACATACTCTAAACCTTGTTATTGCAGATGCTGCCAAATCTTCAAAATATTATTATTTTTTATTTTTGTGCAAAAGCTCTTCACCTGCTTTTCAGTTGGCACACAAAGATGGAGTGTTTTGAAGAAACACGTGAACATAACCGTGAAGTCATGGAGTGACAAGATGGGAGAATAGGCTCCAAAGTGTTCATGCAATCAGGTATCAGGCTTCTGAGGTTCGGGAGGCATTACTGGAAGCCAGATAGACAATCAACGATCCTGTGGCCAAAGTGGAGGCAGAGGAAGTTGGGTCCTACCGCTTCTTTATTTGCTGTGTTGTATGGTGTGAGATACTGACAATGACAAACAAGGTGAACACGCTCCTCCAATCCGCCTCATTGCAGTTGGATATCGCAGTGAATTTAATCTCAAATGCAAAGGCCTCCCTCACTACATACCGGGAAACTGGATTCTCTGAGGCCCAGACAACAACAAAGTATTTGTGAAGAAATTAATGTGGAGGCTGTTCTGAACAAACACGTATACATTAATGTGGAGGCTGTTCAAAACAAACCCGTATACAAAGAGAAGAGACAGAAACAGCAAGAGGCATTTCAGCTATGAGGCTCCTGATGAACCAGTGACTGATGCACTATGGACTTCACCGTGTGAGATCCTAAGCAAATATTTTATCATTAGAAAATATACATTTAACACAATACCATACGTATTTCATAAGGTTTTATTTTGAGGGCCTAGTTTACCCTAGAGAGGGCCTGAAACTCATACACATAACTGTGAACCAAAATCACACCGATCATTTTCATATTTCCCAGCGTGCTCTATTGCAGGTAGATTTTTTAGTGTAAGAGTTTGTCTCAATATCTATGTTTGTGATTAATTCAATTTATATTACCCAAATATAAATTACATACATTTTATAAACTAATCCAATATGTTACTTGGACATATTGCACCCATTACTGAAATGGTTGTTCCAGTTTAGTCTTCCCAACCCTGGCAATCATTCTGAATGTAGGGTATCATATTATGTCAGTAAAGTGTGCACTTTGCGCAAGGAATGTGAACAGGATAGATCAGTGGTGGCGATTGAGAGTTTTTTGGAGAACGGTTGTGTCACTGCTCAGGCACCCGGAGAAGACACGTTTCCAACGTGAGCAGGACGATTATGAGATGGAGTTACGTCGGAATGCAACCTGGCCGCAAGCGAATTCAGGAGAAGAGGAATATTGGGACAGGAATACAGAAAGGTGGATTTCTGAAGAGGAATGGAGGAAAAAATATGAAGAAGAGGTCGAAGAGAATGAGGAAAGCAGAGGTTGGATGTGAATTTGAGGAAAATGGCGAGAAAAATGTTGATCGGGTGTCGAAGAAGATTGGTGTCAAGTGCCAACAGAGTGAGCCGTGCGCCAGACCGAGTTCTGGAGGTGGAATGGAAGTGAATGAGGGTGAGTTAAGTGAGGTGGAGGTGTGGAGAAAAGCTTGGCATCAATGGACATGATAAAGAAGAATCTGGTCCAGTAGAAGTGACATTTCTGGAGAAAGTGGATAATTCACTATATCACAATTCCAGTGGGTCAGAACTTCACATACACTAAATTGACTGTGCCTTTAAACAGCTTGGAAAATTCCGGAAAATGATGTCATGGCTTTAGAAGCTTCTGATAGGCTAATTTATATAATTTGAGTCAATTGGAGGTGTACCCGTGAATATAATATATTTCAAGGCTTACCTTCAAAGTGCCTCTTTGCTCAAAATCATGGGAAAATCAAAATAAATCATCCTGACCTCTGAAAATAATTTGCAGACCTCCACAAGTCTGGTTTATCCTTGGGAGCAATTTCCAAATGCCTGAAGGTACCACGTTCATCTGTACAAACAATAGTACGCAAGTATAAACACCATGGGACCACGCAGCCGTCATACTACTCAGGAAGGAGGCGCATTCTGTCTCCTAGAGATGAACGTACTTTGGTGCGAAAACTGCAAATTAAATCCCAGAACAACAGCAAAGGACCTTGTGAAGATGCTGGAGGAAACAGGTACAAAAGTATCTATATCCACAGTAAAACGAGTCCTGTATCGACATAACCTGAAAGGTCGCTCAGCAAGGAAGAAGCCACTGCTTCAAAACTGCCATAAAAAAGCCAGACTACGGTTTGCAACTGCACATGGGCACAAAGATCATACTTTTTGGAGAAATGTCCTCTGGTCTGATGAAACAAAAATAGAACTGTTTGGCCATAATGACCATCATTATGTTTGGAGGAAAAAGGGGGAGGCTTGCAAGTTGAAGAACACCATCCCAACCGTGAAGCACGGGGGTGGCAGCACCATGTTGTGGGGGTGCTTTGCTGCAGGATGGATGGGCCAAAATTCACCCAACTTATTGTGGGAAGCTTGTGGAAGGCTACCCGAAACGTTTGACCCAAGTTAAACAATTTAAAGGCAATGCTACCAAATACTAATTGAGTGTATTAATTCAGGCATTGTGAAAAACTGAGTTTAAATGTATTTGGCTAAGGTGTATGTAAACTTCCGACTTCAACTGTATACAGCGGGTGTAATAAGTATTGAACACGTCACAATTTTTCTCAGTAAATATATTTCCAAAGGTGCTATTGACATGAACTTTTCACCAGATGTTGGTAACAACCCAAGTACTCCATACATACAAAACCAAAACAAATAAGTTCAGAAATTAAGTTATGTGTAATAATGTGAAATGACACAGGGAAAAAGTATTGAACACACTGATATTTATTTAATACTTTGTACAAAAGCCTTTGTTGACAATGACAGCTTCAAGACGCCTCCTGTATGGAGAAACTAGTCGCATGCATTGCTCTGGTGTGATTTTGGCGCCCATTCTTCCACACAAACAGTCTTCAAATCTTGAAGGTTCCGTGGGCCTCTTCTATGAATCTTGATCTTCAGTTCTTTCCATAGATTTTCAATGGGATTTAAGTCAGGTGATTGGCTGGGCCATTCTAGCAGCTTTATTTTCTTTCTTTGAAACCAATTGAGAGTTTCCTTGGCTGTGTGTTTGGGATCATTGTCTTGCTGAAATGTCCACCCTTGTTTCATCTTCATCATCCTGGTAGATGGCAGCAGATTTTTGTCAAGAATGTCTCTGTAAATTTGCCCATTCATCCTTCCTTCAATTATGTGAAGTTTGCCAGTACCATTTGCTGAAAAGCAGCCCCACACCATGATGGTCCCACCTCCAAACTTCACTGTTGGTATGGTGTTTTTAGGGTGATGTGCAGTGCTATTTCTCCTCCAAATATGGTGTGTATTATGACATCCAAACAGTTCAATTTTGCTCTCATCTGACAACACTATATTCTCCCAGTATTTCACTGGCTTTTCCAAATGTTGTGCAGCACACTTTAAACGAGCTTCAACATGCTTTTTTTCCAGCAATGGAGTCTTGCATGGTGAGCGTGCATACAGGCCATGGCGGTGGAGTGCATTACTTACTGTTTTCTTTGAGACAACAGTACCTGCTAATTGCAGGTCTTTTTGAAGCTCTCCACAAGTGGTCCTTGGCTCTTGGACAACTCTTCTGATTATTATTTTCACTCCTCTGTCAGAAATCTTGTGAGGAGCACCTGGTCGAGGCAAATTTATGGTGAAATGATTGTCTTTCCACTTCCATATTATGGCCCCAACAGTGATCACTGGAACATTCAGAAGCTTAGAAATGCGCCTATAACCAATGCCATCATTATGTTTTGCAACAATTAGGTTGCGAAGGTCTTGAGACAGCTCTTTGCTTTTACCCATCATGAGATGTGTCTTGTGTGACACCTTGGCAATGAGACCTTTTTGTAGGCCATCAGTTGGGACTGAACCAGCTAATATTAATTTGCACTGACAGGGGGCTGGATTGCTTTTTAATTACTGATAGTTTTCAGCTGTTGTCTTGGCTTTCCATGCCTTTTTGCACCTCCCTTTCTTCATGTGTTCAATACTTTTTCCCTGTGTCATTTCACATTATTACACATAACTTATTTGTTTTGGTTTCTTTGTATGTATGGATTACTTGGGTTGTTACCAACATCTGGTGAAAATGTCATGTCAATAGCACCTTTGTAAATATATTTATTGAGAAAAATGGTGACGTGTTCAATACTTATTTCACCCGCTGTATATCTACACTTTTAGATTAGAATAATACTGTGAAATTGTGAAAAGTATGATAATGCCCTTTTAGTGTAAGAGCTGTTTGAATAGACCACCTGAAATTTCAGCCTGTTTTGATGAGATGGCGTTTCGGCCTGCCTGGCAGTAAATTAGTTAATAGACCAGTAAGAAAGAGAGTTTCTAACCTCTCTGCGAATAGCAGCTAGTTTTCCCCTCCCCACTCAGACCCCGCCCAGACAGTCCTAGTAAAATTCCTGCTTGAGAAATTGCTCTTTGCTCTTTTTGACAATTTATATTGAAAATACTCACAGTAAGGTACTTAAATGTTACCCCGAAATGTTTTGATATTGTGATAAAAACATCTGCAATGGGCCTTTAAAGCTTGAATTAACCCTTAAAACTTTATTGACCTGAAATGAGTAGCTACTGAATGCAGGTAAAAACTAAGCATATGTTGTTCTCTAGAGCGCATAAAAATAAGTCTGATGATTTAAGCATATATACTTTGGATGGTGTCCATATTGATCGTGTCCCTGCTAATAAATATCTGGGCATCTGGATAGATGAAAAGCTGTCTTGTAAAAAAGCATATTGATGAGTTAGTTAAGAAGCTGTCCTAAACTATGACAATATCATCTATATGATTGCAGCTGCCACTTCATTAAAGCTGTTAAGTGCAGTTTATCATAGCGCACTGCTCTATATTACTGCCAACAATTTGGCATTGTTTTTTTAATGAGATTTTTACATATTTCGTGGGGTTTTAAAGATACTGAATCTGTAAAGTAAATGCTGGCGGGAAATGGTGAGGTTTCAAATAGGCCTACCCAGAGATGGTCAGAGTCTGGCAGATCTAGTATTTCTACTTCTAGGTGGTGTTGTGTGTGGGATCCCTAATTAGAGGCAGCTGCTATGCATTACCTATAATTAGGGATCCTACTTATATGTCTATGTTCCACTCCCTTGGCGTGGTTCATTGTTATATGTTGTCCCGTGTTCGTGCTACGTGTGTCATCTTTATATTGCATTCGTTATTTTGTATAGTTCGATGTCCAGTCTAGTTTATTTATTTAATAAACAATGTCGAACTATCGCTACGCTGCGCCTTGGTCTCTCTACACACCCGAACGTGACAATAACTAAATATAATAACTTAGACTCTGAAGGGACAGTCAGCGCTGTACTGGATAGGAGGATGAAACAGAAACTACTCGTTTTGTCTTTACTTTGTTCCTCAAAGAGGCAGTGGCCACTGTTAAGTTCCCCAGGTGGGGTTCTGGGAGGTGTTCTGAAAGACATTCATTGGTGTGTCCTCTGAATGTTGACTATCAACAATAACTGGAACCTAAAAGACACCCACCATGAGCACCCACTAAATTTGCCCAAGAAGAGGCAAACTAAATACAAACCCACACCAAACTTGAAGACAGGAAGCAAACCAAAAAGTTGAGCAAAACGAATACACTAAGATCAGATAAAGGATAGATTTTTTTTTTTTAATAAATCAAATAGTGAGAGCCAACTAAAGGTGTTAACCCTCGACATCTCAACACAATTGGAGCACTGGGCCAGCCGCTCCTAAATATCACCTGGGACAGCACAGGTGAAACACCTTCTGACTAATGAGATGACACCAATCGGTGTGCCCAATGGGCTAACGTGCTAATGTCCAACCTGGAAATATAAACGGAAAAACCAATGCCTGTAACACCGCTAAAGGATACTTTTGAAGCTGTACATATTATCTATCTACACTGTAGAGTCAAGCACATTCAAAGGGAACAGTTAACCAATGAACTGTTTCCTGTGCCTGCTGCTGCTGCTGCTGCTGCTGCTGCATCTATCTTGGGAGCCCTGTGGTGTGTATGCACACGCATGTGTGGTATTTTAACACTTCCTCCTCCTCTTCCCCTCAGTGAAGTACAAAAATAAGCCTAATTTCTATTAAACCAGTCTGAGATCAGGACCTAAGACCAATAATAGCCTATCATATACATGTACAGTGGGGAGAACAAGTATTTGATACACTGCCGATTTTGCAGGTTTTCCCACTTACAAAGCATGTAGAAGTCTGTAATTTTTATCATAGGTACTCTTCAACTGTGAGTGACGGAATCTAAAACAAAAATCCAGAAAATCACATTGTATGATTTTTAAGTAATTAATTTGCATTTTATTGCATGAAATAAGTATTTGATACATCAGAAAAGCAGAACTTAATATTTGGTACAGAAACCTTTGTTTGCAATTACAGAGATCATACGATTTTGGCCCACTCCTCCATACAGACCTTCTCCAGATCCTTCAGGTTTCGGGGCTGTCGCTTTGCAATACGGACTTTCAGCTCCCTCCAAAGATGTTCTATTGGGTTCAGGTCTGGAGACTGGCTAAACCACTCCAGGACCTTGAGATGCTTCTTACGGAGCCACTCCTTAGTTGTCCTGGCTGTGTGTTTCGGGTCGTTGTCATGCTTTAAGACCCAGCCACGACCCATCTTCAATGCTCTTACTGAGGGAAGGAGGTTGTTGGCCAAGATCTCGCGATACATGGCCCCATCCATCCTCGCCTCAATACGGTGCAGTCGTCCTGTCCCCTTTGCAGAAAAGCATCCCCAAAGAATGATGTTTCCACCTCCATGCTTCACGGTTGGGATGGTGTTCTTGGGGTTGTACTCATCCTTCTTCTTCCTCCAAACACGGCGAGTGGAGTTTAGACCAAAAAGCTCTATTTTTGTCTCATCAGACCACATTACCTTCTCCCATTCCTCCTCTGGATCATCCAGATGGTCATTGGCAAACTTCAGACGGGCCTGGACATGCGCTGGCTTGAGCAGGGGGACCTTGTGTGCGCTGCAGGATTTTAATCCATGACGGCGTAGTGTGTTACTAATGGTTTTCTTTGAGACTGTGGTCCCAGCTCTCTTCAGGTCATTGACCAGGTCCTGCCGTGTAGTTCTGGGCTGATCCCTCACCTTCCTCATGATCATTGATTCCCCACGAGGTGAGATCTTGCATGGTGCCCCAGACCGAGGGAGATTGACCATCATCTTGAACTTCTTCAATTTTCTAATAATTGCGCCATCAGTTGTTGCCTTCTCACCAAGCTGCTTGCCTATTGTCCTGTAGCCCATCCCAGCCTTGTGCAGGTCTACAGTTTTATCCCTGATGTCCTTACACAGCTCTCTGGTCTTGGCCATTGTGGAGAGGTTGGAGTCTGTTTGATTGAGTGTGTGGACAGGTGTCTTTTATACAGGTAACGAGTTCAAACAGGTGCAGTTAATACAGGTAATGAGTGGAGAACAGGAGGGCTTCTTAAAGAAAAACTAACAGGTCTGTGAGAGCCGGAATTCTTACTGGTTGGTAGGTGATCAAATACTTATGTCATGCAATAAAATGCTAATTAATTATTTAAAAATCATACAATGTGATTTTCTGGATTTTTGTTTTAGATTCCGTCTCTCACAGTTGAAGTGTACCTATGATAAAAATTACAGATCTCTACATGCTTTGTAAGTAGGAAAACCTCTAAAATCGGCAGTGTATCAAATATTTGTTCTCCCCACTGTATATAGCCTTTACATTATAATACAGTGTATGATGTCTATGGTGTCAATGGTCATGACTCACGTTATTACAATGGTGTAGGCTAGTAGCTGTAGCACATCCTTCCACTAGATCAGGAGAAGTGCATTTGTAAGGATTTATGTTCAGAGAGGTCTCTGGAAACCTTTATGTTTTCAGGTTTAGTGTCCAGAGACCTCTCTGGAAATTCTATGTTCAGTTTGGGATTGGTCCCCAATTAGAGGCAGCTGCGCCGCATTGCCTCGAATTGGGGAGCCTATTTAAGTATGAGTTATTCCCACCTGCGTTGTGGGTTTTTGTGCTTGTTCCTTTTGTTCACGCCTGTTTCATGGTCGCTGTCTCTCCTTTTGTTGGTTTTGGGATTTTTATTAATAAAAGGAATGTATTTGCACCACAGCTCTGTGCTTCGGGTCCTGTCTAACTGCTGTCCTCTTCATTTATTCATCAGAAAGAAGCCCTTATCTAGGTCAGTCTAAAAAGATACATGTTACACTGTAGATATTTTGTGTTACACTGTATAACGCTTTATTTGAATGAGACCAGTGAGAGGAATGGCAGGTGCCTCAAACACAGATATCTGCATGCTAATGTCACCAGCATGACATAATCGTAAGAGAGGTGCATTTAGTTTATGATTTATGTGAATCATCAGCCTCCAAACACATGCACACACACACACTGAAATGGTTCTCCACACACACCGTAGTAGGCTACTCACTCAGTTTCCGTTTTCCGCTCATGGTGTGGCTGTGGGGTCCAACTTCAGGCTTACTGACTAACTGGCTGGGGGGGGGAGACGAAAGCAGAGAGATACTGGATCTCCGGTGCAAAGTAGACTGTCTTTAGAGCAGGAACCAACCTTTTCTTTAACCAAACAACCTCTCCTCTATCTAGCCACAGTTCAGTTCAGTTCCGCTCCACAAGGCAGATGTTTAAATGTATGCATGCAGAAGAAGCTGTGTAGACAGACTTCTGTGCTTCCTGTGTTGGCCAGTGGAGAGTAGGTGACAGAGAGGTGATAGTAGAGGAGCCTGTAGCCTGTCACTGTATTGTGGCTATAAGGAAGTAGAGCAGATGTGTCTGTGTGTGCGTGCGTGCGTGCGTGTGCCAATCTTAGGTGCCAACAACCGGCCCTGCCTGCATGTAACAGATAGTGCCTGATAGAGGCTGATAGTGCTGTCTGTATGTGAGACCTTTTCCCACAGACTGAAGTTAATAATGAATGATCTATTAATGAAACTGAAAGCCCCAGTTGCCTATCAGATCTCTGTTCTGATACCGTATCTCTGAACTCTTGTTGTTGTTATTTTATCCTGGGAGTATGGGACCACTGGTGAATTGCTGAGGGACCGTTTGTACATACGAGTTGGCTACAGTATATCTGATCCTAGGCCCATCAATCTGATACTTACAAATACAGATTTCCATGTAGTGGAGATATACTATGAACAGTGAGTCCAGTGGTATGATGATGGACATTCCCCACAGACTGTCTATGACAGTAAAAAGCATCAGCATGCAGAAAATACAAACAGGGATATATGTTGCTTCATATGGAAATGTTGAAATGTTGAAATGTTGAATGTTGAAATGTTGGAAGCAACATATATGTCAAATAAAGAGGAACGTGTTGTGTATGTTTTTAAGAGCCCAAGTGACACTTACTTTTAGAGCTGGGCATTATGGACAAAAAAATCTATATCGATAAATAGAACGATAAGTTTATAACGTTAATGTGCACCACTGTTTTTTTGAAATCATCCTTTAAACTACTACTACTAGTTTGACGGTTGTAGCCATCAATTGTCCCATTAATTTAACGATCACCCATATTAGCAAATATATTTCATTTCAAACGTCACATTTCTCTAGTATAGGCTACTTATCATAATGAACGGCCTGGTGGCGTTATCTGAGACAGAAGCGAAATGCAATGTGCCTCGCGCTATAGATCAGTACAGTAAGCTATCTTTTATACCAGCTTTGTGCCAAAATGTTTGGGATATGCGAAACAAAAAAAAAGATTGATCTGAAAGAGTTTCGTTTAGATAGCTTATAGCTACTTTACTTACCTTCCAAGCTTGTTTACCTGGGTATGTATGTCAGCCAGGTGTACCTGCTTGTGTTCAACTATTCTGTTTGAGGTGTAGAGAAAGCTCTGCTATGGCTTAGGTTTTTACTTGCAGTATTCTAAGTGAACACTAGAATGCAGCAGAGATACAGTATAAGTAGAGAGCAAGGTCCTTTAATGAATTCATGCTTTGTGCTCCAGCCAGTCAATATACACTCAACATCATATGCACCTTTGGACTGGTAGCCTGAATTTGTCCCCCACATAAACTCTGTCTCAGAGCAGTAACATCAAAGGCACTATAGATCAACAATAAGTTATTTCATGTTGCCTACAGATCACAGGACATTGGTGGCACCTAAATTGGGGAGAACGTGCTCATGGTAATGACTGGAGTGGAATGGGTGGAACAGTATCAACTTTGACCCAGAGCCAAATATTTAGAGACTTTTTTATATTGTTCTAATTGTATACTTTTAATTACATTGTTTAAATATTTCCAATGTCATTTTAACGGGGAGCTAAACTGGCAGCCACAAAAATGTAGTGTCATATAAACGCTTCATAATGCAGAAACCTCAATGTCTTAACTCTTTAAATACATGGCTCTGGTTTGATTCTTCACTTTATTAAGTTGTTTGTTTTTTAAACCTGATATAGAACATATATCAGAAGAAGTATAGGATCATAATTGTGAATCTGTACTAGCTTTATCACAGAAGACATGGGAATACAGCTAATTACAATGTACTGTATACTGAACAAAAATATAAATGCAACATGCAACAATTTCAACAATTTGACTGAGTTACAGTTCATATAAGGAAATTGAAATACATTCATTAGGCCCTAATCTATGGAGGGGGCGCCTGGTAGGGCAATAGGCCCATCCACTTGGGATCCAGGCCCACCCACTGGGGAGCCAGGCCCAGCCAATCAGAATGACTTTTTCCCCACAACTGGGCTTTATTACAATCAGAAATACTCAGTCGATCCCTCAGGTGAAGAAGCTGAGGTCCTGGGCTGGCATGGTCTGGTGTGGTTACACGTGGTCTGGCGTGGACACACCTGGGCTGGCGTGGTTACGCGTGGTCTGGCGTGGTTACGCGTGGTCTTGCGCGGTTACACGTGGTCTGCGGTTGTGAGGCCGGTTGGACGTTCTGCAAAATTCTCTCAAACAACGCTGGAGATGGCTTATGGTAGGCTCCCTCAAAACCTGAGACATCTGTGGCATTGTGTTGTGTGACACAACTGGCCTTTTAATGTCCCCAACACAAGGTGCACCTGTGTAATGATCATGCTGTTTAGACTCTTGATATGCCACACCTGTCAACCAACACTTTAAATGTTGCGTTAAAATTTTTTGTTTAGTAAACGGATCACGCTCCCAATGAGTGCTTAGTTATTACCCGATAATTAACTTAGAGTACATGCATGTTTAAACAAAGAACCACAGATAAATTGGTCATACGTGTGCATGTCAAATTAGGTGTTGTCAGGTCTTTAATTACATGTGAGTACACAATGAATGCCTTACTAACAATGTCACAAATGGCACCCTATTCCCTATATAGTGCACTACTCTGGTCAAAAAAAGTGCACTATATAGGGAATAGGGTGCCATTTGGTACAGACTGATGGTTCACATTTAATGTTCAATGTTTAATGATGCATCACATGGATCTATAAATTCTCACATTCAGTAGGCTGTATTGATGTGTGTTCGCCAACATGAACATGAAGTGAGATTATTGTGGTTGTATTTGTGTATGAATCAGTGAGGTGACAGGGGGAGATGTGTGAGAGTGAGAATAAGGACTGTGTGTGTGTTCCTACGTCCATGTGTGTGTCTGTGTGTGTGTGTCCCAGGTTGTTCCCAGACAGCCAGACAGGGCCTGATTGACAGCTCTATATTGGCAGGGGTATCACTTTTCAGACAGTTTTATTTGTTTTCAAAAACATTTGTTGGGGTGGGGGGAGTTACAGGTACATTATCAATTTAAGTTAAAATTGACATAATTTCAAAGCTCACTACATTGAAATACACATAATTTAAAAAGTCAATTTCAGATAGTATAAAAAGTTTGATTATATTTAGTAACTTACTTTGAAGAGATGACTGGGTCTAAATAGGTGTTTGCGGTTGGTAGTCTAAATTCAGTGTACTTGTCTTTAACTGACATTTCCCATAAGTCAGACTCTTACCACATGCAAACCCATTTTTGTCAGCTTCAGAAGTATCTGCATTCACCACATTTTGTGTGGTTATCTTTAGATATATTCTCCAGAATTGTTGATATGTTGTACATTCTTTGCCCAAAATGCATTTTACATACATCTTTAGTATTTTACAGCTAGAAAGATGAAAAAAGTTTTTATCCATAATCTGCTCTGGACAAGTTCGGTCCTGGAGTGTTTTGACAAATTTAAACCCAAATATTTTGTCTGACTTCATCCAGTGTCCAGAGAAATGTATTTGTACGATATGCAAATATGTACATATTTAATGACATATTGCATAATTTCAAAAAATATATATATTTAAAAAAGTATTATATTTGTGTCTTCATTCAACTGGTAAAAAAATATATATATATGCTATGAGGGTGTGGTGCCTGGCCTTAAGTAACATAATAGATGGGAAAGGGAAAGGGGGATACTAGTCAGTTGTACAACTGAATGCATTCAACTGAAATGTGTCTTCTGCATTTAACCCAACCGCTTTGAATCAGAGTGGTGAGAGGGGCTGCCTTAATCGACATCCACGCCATCGGCGCCCAGGGAACAGTGGGTTAATGGCCTTGAATATTTCCATTCATTCACTTCGAAAATAATTTTGTAACTTTGCTGCAGAAGCATTTAACTGCAGTTAAATCCAACTGGAAAAATATGACCTTTTAATATGACCTTTTGAAACATCGTAAATGTTTCCTTGGTGTTAAATACAGTCTGTGAACAAACTTGAAATGTATAAATTGATGGTTTGGATTACAGGATGCCAAGGTCATATTTTTCCATATTATATTCCAGTTAAAGCGTGGAACAGATTCAATTAGATCTGTAGACCATGCTTCTTTCATGGCTAGCTCAGAATATGAGCTTTCCAAAAGTTGTTTTTATATTATAGAGATCAGTCCTTTCGGGAGCCCAGATAATTTATTTATAAATCCCATCATTGGATGGTTTTAATAGTTGTTGGATTTCCTAAGGGACTCCATAGGCCAGGAAAGGTGACCTAAGTTGTAAATATAGAAAACATTAGTTGCCTGGTAATGTGTATGTATCTTTCAACTTTTGGAATGTTCTCAAACCATTACTGTCCATAATATTGGCAAGCATACGGATTCCACATTTGGACCGTTGGGGGATGCAAAAGGCTGCCCTCAAGGCATTATTGTGAAATATGGAGTATGGGCATGCCATTTTGATTCCCAGTTACAATGTTGTTAAATGTAGCTCCAAATAGATTTTTTTTGAGTGATAATGGGACCAAAGCATAGTTTACATTGTTTAAGGGAAGACCACCTCTTCCAGGACAATACGAGACACCATATTTCTCTCTATACTCAGCCAGGGGGCAGAAGAAGCATGTCCAAACCAATTTGGGGTAGAGCGAAATGCTAGTGCCTGGAAATACAATTAAAAGTTTGGTACGGATAGTGCTTGACTTGGGCAAGAGCTCACCGGAGCTGAGTACCGGCACCTCAAATGTTCTACTGCTTGAGCTCCTGTTCCTCTTATAGAATATTAGCTCAAAAGTAGATAAAAGCCACAGGGATATTATTCCATCTAATAAGGTCAGATTGAATTGATTTGAGCATTCTCATAACGTTTCAGGCAATGGTTTTATCTAAGGAAGGAAATATATCAACTAACGATCTGGTTTTCCATAAGTAAAGATGGAGTCCTCCATCGGGGTCTTCAGAGGCAGTAGGGCTGATTTGAGATTAAGCTACATTTATCTATGATCTTCAATTCATTTGGGAGCGATTAAGATATATTGTCTAGATATACTAAAACATTATCTGCATTTAATGTGATGAAGTGAGCAGTAGATTTTAGGGAAATTTGTGTTATTTCCTTTCATTGATGAATTGCCTGGGCCAGGGGTGTCAGGCTCTGGCCATAGGGAGCCCTTTGGCTCCTCTAGATAGCCAGGGTCAGAGCCTGACAGATCTAGGTCCCTAGATCTAGGTGTTTTGTTTTGTGTTGAATCCCCAATTAGAGGCAGCTGCGAAGCGTTGTCTCTGATTGGGGATTCTATTTAAGTTGTTCTGTCCCACACCTGGGTCTGGGTCATTATTTGAGTATCTTCAGTGTCACGAACGAAGAAAGTGTATTTCTGTTTTGTATAACTTTGTTTCTTTGAGAAGTTCGTCATTGAGAATATTTATAAAATAAAACTATGTCGAACTATCGCTGCGCTGCTCCTTGGTCTCTCTCTACATCCACTCATGACAAGGGGTTCTATGGGTAATAAAAATAGCAAAGGGGAACTTGTCTGCTGCTTCTAGTGATTCTGAATAGAGCAGAGCGGATATTGCCTGTTATAACTGTGGCTGAGGGATTGGCATATAGCATTTTAATCAGGTTAATGAAATAAGAGCCAATGCCTATAGGGTCCTAGACAGACCAGAGATACAGTATGTCAATTCTAGTCTATCAAAAGCTCCCAAGTGGCGCAGTGGTCTAAGGCTCTGCATCTCAGTGCAAGAGGTGTCACTACAGTACCTGGTTCACATCTGGATGTGATTGGGAGTCCCATAGGGCGGTGCACAATTAGCCCAGTGTTGGCTGGGTAGAAGAATTTGTTCTTAACTTACTTGCCTGGTTAAATAAAAAGCCCAAGGAGCTGTTGTTTCTCATGAAGCATCTAAGATATGTAATAGTCGAAGGTCTGAGTAATAGCTACCTGGTCTGAAAAAAAGGGTTTGCTGAGAATGCTCTAATGCAGTTAACAACATTTCCAATTCTGATATCTTCTTTCATTTGTATTTATTCAACCCAGATGCAAATGCAGTTGGATTATTTTTGTATTAATCCAGGGGTCATCGATAGATTATTTTTTTATTGATCACACACACATACTCGTCAACAGCACCACAGCTTTTCGAGATGCAGACGGCAGGCCTATTCTTGGAAACTGGTGTTATGAGGTTTTTGTGTTTGTTGCTTGCGTGCACGCTGTGTTTGCCTGAGGGTTATGTGTGTTATTCTTGATTCCAGTTTTTATTGTGTTTTCTAAGAGCTTGGCTGGTATATGGGCTGCTCCGACAGCTTGTGTGGAAGGTAATAACTAGTAACATGACAATGTGTGATATTGCGAGGGGTGAAAGTGAGTGATGAGGCTAAGAACGAGCGAGAGAGAGGAAATTAGCGTATATAGGATTTTAATATAAAGAAAAGACAGCAATATACATAGAAAGACTAATAACCCGCAAGGGTTGAACAGAAAACATGGAGTTAAATAGTGACCCTGATGACCGATGAGGAACAGGTGTGGGTCATCAGGGTGTTGCTACCATCTTCCTCCGACCGCCGGTTAGAACGCCGGCGAGGATGATCGCTGGAGAGGAGGAGGGACCGGTGCTCTGCGCGGGGCATTCGTTACAGTACCCCCCCCCCTAGGCGCGGCTCCCGACGTCGCCACTCGCCGGCGCCCTGGACGACCCCGAGGGCGAGGTGCTGGTCGATCCGGACGGCGAGCATGAAACTCTGTGGTAAGTGACGGATCGCAGATGTCCGCCGCCCGAACCCAGCTACGCTCCTCAGGGCCGTATCCCGCCCAGTCCACCAGGTACTGGATCCGACCCTGCCGTAGCCGAGAGTCCAGCACCTTGTCCACTCGATATGCCAGACCCCCAGCTACCTCCGTTGGTGGTGGAGGCGCCACTGCAGGTCCGGACCCCCCTAGTGGACCAGGAACCACCGGTCCGAGGAGAGAGACATGGAAAGAGGGAGACAGGTTGTTATAAGGTGGTGTGAGTCTCAACCTATAGGTGACCTCGTTCACTCTCCGAAGGACCGTGAATGGTCCCACATACCGGGGTTCTAGCTTATGACTGGGCAAACGGAGCTGGAGGTTCCTCGTGGACAGCCAGGCTTTATCCCCTGGGTGGAACACTGGAGCCTCACTCCGCCGCCTGTCCGCCTGTGTCTTTTGCTGCAGAACTGCCTTCTGCAGACGGACCCTAGCGGCGGACCAGACTCCCTCAGCCCTCCCAAACCACTCCTCCACCGCCTGAATTTCACTAGAACCCCTCCCCCAGGGGCACAAACGGGGCTGAAAACCCAGTACCACCTGGAAGGGGGTCAGACCAGTGGAGGCGTGGCGCAGGGAGTTCTGAGCGTATTCCGCCCAGGGAAGGAAACGGGTCCACTCACCTGGCTGTTCCATGCAATACGCCCGAAGGAACCTCCCCAGTTCTTGGTTGGTGCGCTCCGCTTGCCCATTCGCCTGAGGGTGGTACCCGGATGTGAGACTGACCGCGACCCCCAGCTTGGACATGAACGCCCTCCACACACGAGAGGTAAACTGGGGACCCCGGTCAGATACGATGTCCTCCGGAAGTCCATACTGTCGGAAGACCTGTTGAAAAAGCACCTCAGCGAACTGTAGAGCAGAGGGGAGGCCGGGTAGTGGTATGAAGCGCACCATCTTAGAGAACCGGTCCACTACCACGGCGATGGTGGTCTTCCCCTCTGCTGACGGTAGATCGGTGAGGAAATCTACCGCGATGTGAGTCCAAGGCCGCTGAGGTACTGGTAGGGGATGGAGCTTTCCTGTTGGAGCCGTTCTCGGCGCCTTGGACTGTGCGCACACCACACAAGACAGTACATAATGACGCACAGTCCTCCCCATGCCCGGCCACCAATACTTATCCCGGAGCGCCTCCAGGGTCCGACTGATACCTGGGTGCCCGGTGGCAGGTGTTGTGTGTGCCCAGGTTATCAGCCTTCCCCGCACTCTCCTTGGAACGTAGACCTTCCCCGGAGGGCAGGTTGCTGGGGTAGGATCCCGTCTCCCTGCTCGTTGAATCTCTGTGTCGATGTCCCAGGAGACGGGTCCTACAATACATGATGGAGGCAGGATGGGGACGTCCTGCCTCGTCTCTGCCCCCCGGTCGTGGATGCGGGAGAGTGCGTCCGCCCTGCCATTTTTTGTTCCCGGGCGATAGGTCAGGGTGAACTGGAAGCGCTCAAAAAACAAAGTCCAGCGGGCCTGTCGGGGGTTAAGGCGCCGGGCTGCCCTGACGTATTCCAGGTTCCGATGATCCGTCAGGACAGTGAACGGCTCATGAGCGCCCTCTAGCCAATGTCTCCACTCCTCCAATGCCAACTTTACCGCCAGTAGCTCTCGGTCACCCACGTCGTAGTTCCTCTCTGCAGCAGTCAGCTTTTTGGAAAAGTACGCACAGGGGTAGAGCAGGGGAGGGTTCCCCTGCTGCTGAGAGAGGACCGCCCCTACCCCGACCTCCGATGTGTCTACCTCGACCGTGAAGGGCTTCAGCGGGTCTGGGTGGCGGAGCAGAGGAGCGGTGGTGAATCGGCCCTTCAGGTCGAGAAAAGCCTTCTCGGCACTCGGGGTCCAGGTGAGGCGTTGAGGGTTTCCTTTCAACAACGACATGAGTGGCGCTGCGATGGAGCTATAGCCCTTAATAAACCGGCGGTAAAAGTTGGCGAAACCGAGGAAGCTTTGGAGCCCTTTAATGTCCCGAGGGACTGGCCATGACCTGACTGCCTCTACCTTCAACTCTTCCATCTTCACCCCCTCCGGAGAAATACGATACCCGAGGAAGGAGACGGCCGTTTGGTGGAAGGCGCATTTTTCCTCCTTGACATACAGCTGGTTCTGTAGTAAACGGCGGAGGACAGCACGAACGTGCGTCACGTGTTCTGAGAACGTCGGGGAGTACACTAGGATATCATCGATATATACCACTACATACCTCCCCGACATATCCCGAAATACCTCATTCAGAAAAGACTGGAATACCGCGGGGGCATTGGCGAGTCCATATGGCATCACTAGGTATTCATAGTGACCTGACGCCGTGCTAAATGCGGTCTTCCACTCATCTCCCTCCCGGATTCGTATAAGGTTGTATGCGCTCCGGAGGTCTAGCTTGGTGAAGAAACGCGCTCCCCGTAGCTGCTCTATGGCCGCAGGAACGAGGGGCATTGGATATCGGAACTTCGTTGTTACCTCATTTAGTCCACGATAGTCAATGCACGGCCTTAATCCCCCGTCCCTCTTTTTCACAAAAAAAAAGCTAGCTGAAGCAGGGGACGTAGAATGGCGAATATGCCCCTGCTCCAGTGCCTCTCGGATATACGTCTCCATATTATCCGTTTCGACCATAGAGAGCGGATATATACGTTTCCGGGGAGGCATGCCACCAGGCATCAGGTCGATGGCACAATCCCAATCACGGTGTGGAGGGAGACATTTGGCTTTTTCTTTGGAGAACACTCCGCGTAGATCTTCATATTCGGGCGGAATGTTCCCCGGGAGGGCACTTTCCGGACTCTCCACCGATGTTGCCCCTACCGTCGTTGGAATACAGGTCTTCCTACATTTATCCGACCATCCCAGAATCCTCCGTGCGCTCCAGCTGATGGTAGGGCTGTGCTGCTGGAGCCAGGGAAGTCCCAAGATGACCGGATGTATGGACGACGAGATCACCAACAATTCCAGCCTCTCTCGATGGCAGCCGTGAATGGTGAGGGTGACTGGACGGGTAACGTGGGTAATGGAACCGGAACCCACCGGCCTTCCATCCAGAGCCTGAACTGGCAGGGAGGACCTCAAACGGCGCAACGGCAGCCGGAGAGCGTCAACCAAAGTCCGGTCAATGAAACTCCCCGCCGCTCCGGAGTCAATCAGGGCTGTGGATACATAATCGGGGAAGTTACCAGACAGCACAACTGAACAGCAGAAAGGTCTGGCGATTTTCTCAGCCCGTAAAACACTTACTGTGCCCACCTGAGCCATCCGGCCACTTACCCCTTTCCTGCGTCCTGCTGGCACAGAGGGGCATGCCCTCCTGACATGACCCCTCTCCCCGCAGTACAGACAAAGTCCCTGACGACTCCGTCGCTCTCTCTCCTCCGCGGAGAGTCTCGTGATCCCCGCCTCCATCGGCTCATGTTCCGGCTCGGATCGAGGAAGGGGAGAATGCGCGCGGCGCGCCAGTTGGTCACGGTCTCGGAGCTGACCGTCGATGGCAATGGCCCGGGCGATGTAGGCGTCCAGGGGCATAGATTGACTCACACAGGCCAGCTCCATTTGGACCTCCACCCGCAGCCCCCTACGGAAGGCGGTCCTAAGAGCCGGCTCGTTCCACCCACTGGACGCCGCCAGCGTCCGGAATGACAGGGCATACTCCGAGGCCGTGCCCTTCCCCTGGGCAAGGCGCATAATCCGCTCGCCCGCATCTCTCCCCTCCGCTGGATGGTCAAATACGGCTCGGAACTGAGCGACGAATTTAGGAACCGACCGTAACTCTTCGGATCCGCTCTCCCACAGTGACGTTGCCCACTCGAGTGCACGCCCCGTGAGGAGAGTGATCATCGTGTGGACCTTCTCCGAATCGGGCACTGGCTGATCACCCAAATACAGCTCGCACTGAAGAAGGAACCCACGACAACCCTCCGGATTGCCATCATATTTGTCTGGGGTGGCTCTCCGGAGTTCTCCTCTCGGGACGTGCCGAGACTCCACACGATCGGGTGCTGGGGGCGCAGTAGCTCCCTGTGAAGCCACCGGGTGTTCCCCGCTCGATCGTGCCGCCATGAGAGACATCATATCCCCGAGAGCCTTAACCAACCCGGCGACCTGTGTCTCCATGGCCTGGAGCCTCTCCTCCAGCTCTGGAGACCTACCGGGTGTCCCAGCTCCCCCTACGTGCCCGTCCATGGAGACCTAGGGATATGAGTGAGAAAAGAAAAGAGTTAACGGTGAAGATGACAAAAAACAGGTAAGTGAAAAAAAAATAAAAGGTGCCTCTGGTTGGGCGGGTTATTCTGTGATATTGCGAGGGGTGAAAGTGAGTGATGAGGCTAAGAACGAGCGAGAGAGAGGAAATTAGCGTATATAGGATTTTAATATAAAGAAAAGACAGCAATATACATAGAAAGACTAATAACCCGCAAGGGTTGAACAGAAAACATGGAGTTAAATAGTGACCCTGATGACCGATGAGGAACAAGTGTGGGTCATCAGGGTGTTGCTACCATCTTCCTCCGACCGCCGGTTAGAACGCCGGCGAGGATGATCGCTGGAGAGGAGGAGGGACCGGTGCTCTGCGCGGGGCATTCGTTACACAATGTCTGTTGACATATGAGCCCTCGACTCACTATGAGTTGAGGCATCAATCACAGAACCAATGTGATAGAGAGGACAGGCGGGGGAGGAGAGGGGGAGGACGGAGAAGGAGGGGGGGGGGGGGGTGAGGTTGTGAGACAGCACTGGGTTGTTATGAGGCTCAGGGCTCAGTGAGTTTGTATGAGAATATGGTTTAGACCTGCATAAGGTCTAAGCCATATTTGGTTAATCATCCAGCAACAAGCTTTCCAAACATTGTGGCACCTCATCTGTTCCAGGGCTGTCTGCTCTGTGATGTTGCTGTACAGTGCTCCTTCCTGCTTGTAGTTGGTTAATTAAACGAAGTGTCACCTTGGACGGACTGTGTGTGTACCCACCTGTCCTGTGTGTGTCTGTGTGTCTGTGTGTCTGTGTGTGTGTGTGTGTGTGTGTGTGTGTGTGTGTGTGTGTGTGTGTGTGTGTGTGTGTGTGTGTACCCACATGTCCTCATAGGGCTGTAAATAGTAATCTCTCTGTGTATCCTGGTCTAATTTCACCCAGACCACAACAAGATGTAAATCATTCATAGTTCTCTCTTTCTCTCTCCCCATCTCTCTCCGATCTTGAACGTGCCCTCTCTCCCTCTCTACCTCCCTCTCCTGTCTCTTTCACCGCCTCCATCTCTCTTCCCTTCCTTATCTAATTGTGTGAGATTAAATAGGTCACTCCCCCTCAATGCCACATGGATGTACGACCAGCAGTACAGACATAGTGAGGTGAAGACAGACACAGTGACACTAACGCAGATAATGACCTCGCTTCCCTCACCTGCAATATTACAGTCTGTAAATCTTGACATCATATAATTTAGTTAATGCAAAATGAAAAGGTATTATTAATTGACCCTGTGGGTTATAGATTATCCATACAGTATCTTTCCATTTCTCTCTCTCTCTCGCTCTCTCTCTTTCTCTCTCTCTTGCTCTCTCTCTTTCTCTCTCTCTCTCTCCCTCTTTCTCTTACTCTTTCTCTTTCTATTTCTCTTACTCTTTCTCTCTCTCAACATGGCCTTCTTCCTCCTCCTGTATTGCACACCTCCACACTCTGCTGCCTCAGAGGAAAGAGTGAGACAAAGAGAGAGAGGGGGGGGGGGGGGGCAGACGGAGGGACGAGAAGTGTATAGCTGCTCACCGACCGTACAGAGTCAAGTAAACAGAGATGTCTGGTGAAGGGAGACCCGATCATCTATTCTCTTGACATCACAGAGAAGACTCAATTCAACCTTAGTGACAATATTGCCGTGAATTATTTATTTGAGTGCTGTATTGTGTCTCTGGTCTTAAAGTTTCACGTTTTAATGTCATGTGCACAAGTACAGTGAAATGCCTATCTTGCCAGCTCTAAACCCAACAGTGCAGTACTACAATAACAATGTAGTACTAAAAATAACATATGGTAGAACAAAAACAGACAAGAAATTCAATGAAGAGAAAGAAGGGTCAGTCAGTCAGTTCCACTACCATAATTACAAAATGCAGGGATACTGGAATGATAGAGGTAGATATGAATAGGGGTAAGGTGACTAGGCATCAGGATATACAATATGTTGTTTGGTATGCAATATCTTGTTTAAAAAGTGTATTAAGAACACTCCAAATGATCCAGCTGAATTAGATCTGTGGGTAAAGTAAAGTGCAGTAGATTCTCTCGCCTCCTCTCTCCCACACAGGCCTTGAAGCTCTCTATGGATTAGCAGAGCAGCTCTGTTCTACAGTGAGTCAGACATTAGACATTAGCATGGGGGTGACATCAATCAGCATTCATCGCACAACTCGGACTCCCCTCTCTCTACCTCTCTAGCTGGTTAGTCAACAGTCAGCATGTATGGGTCCCAACTCTCTCTCTCGCTCTCTCTAGGCTGGTCCCAGCCTGCATGTGCCAACAACTCTCAACACAATGTACCAGCAGGGAGAATCAATAGCAACTTCAAAGGGTTTTGAATTAAGACTTTGCATGACATTTTTGAGGCAATATCTATGTGGTTAGGGATGTTACAATGTTAATCATATTTTCTATCAATCAATAAAACGTGTTGGCAAATTATAGCATGATGGTGAATGTGATCACTACCACTAGAGCTCACATTTTGACCTCATTGTGTCAGCAGTGGCGCAGTCCTCTTCCTCAGCCCTCTACCTGAGAGCTTCTTAGTACACACACACACGCACACACAAACACACGCACACACGCACACACACACAGGGACCAGGGGCTTGAAGGTGACTTCCACGATGTGCTCTTTCGTCCTCTTCTCTTCCACGCAGCTGACTGAACAGCAGGTGCGCTCTGCCCTCTGTTGCCCTCCTTCTCTCCTCTCTCTTTTTTTACTCTCTTTTTTTTCTCTCTCTCTCACTCTCTCGCTCTCCTTTGTCCCCTCTTTTTCTCTCTCGCCTGTCTCCTTACCCACTCTCCCCCCCCTCTCTCCCCCCCCTCTCTCTTACTATCCTACTCTCATCTGTCTCTTTCATCCCCTTGTCCTCTATCTCTACCTTTTCCCTCTCTCTCCCCCTCCCTCTCTTTCCCCCTCCCTCTCTCTTTCCAGGACAGGGGAGTTGGTTGCTAAGTGGCTTCTCCAGCTTTAGCTGCCTGGCACAGTACAGCACAGCGCAGGGTTGTTGTTAAGAGCTTGCCAGTCCTCTTCACGCCAGAGCAGTCAGCCGCGCCCAGAGCTCCTGGGAGGTGAAGGGGAGAGAGGGGAGTGCCTCCCCATCCGTGCCCCTGGGTCAGTCACTCCACCTGGGATCAGCGATGCCAGTTAGGTTACGGAGGGCTGGAGATTGGAGGTAGAAGGAGAATAAACAAAGATTGCTCTCGTGTTTTGATTCTCTGCTCTATCTTGGAGGCCCAACCCTTTATTGGATTACAAGCTTTGCATCAATTGTAGAGTGCTCTGTTGCCGTGGCGATTACACCTTGGTCACATTTTGCCTTAGGACCTCTTGGATTAATGAAACAGAGTTGATAGGGTTGGTATGGAGAGGGTTGGTAGTGTGGCAGTGTGGGGAGACTTGGGTTTACTTTGAAACACTCAATTGAGGTATTTGTGTTTGATTTTCTTTTTTTTATGGCTGTGTGTGCGTGTGTGCGTGTGCGTGTGTGTGTGTGTGTGTGTGTGTGTGTGTATATGCATGTGCGTGTGCGTGACAGTAGTTCAGGAGTGAACAGAAAGGATGATTCATCGTAGATCTATGCCACAAACAGCGTTGATCACTGACGCAGATGACTTCACTTCCAACACTGCCAATACCATCCACCACACAGACCATTTATACTAGGGGCTGTTGATGTGTGTGTCTGTGTGTGAGTGCATGTGCAGTTAGAGCTGGAGTTCAAATAGGAGCTTAGCAGATAGGATGAAGTAAGAACGATGATTTGGAATCATATCTATTACGCAAGGTGGGAAGGTAGTGTGGGAGCAAAGATAGCTATAATAAAAAGCAAGGAGCATGTTGTCTGGTCCAATCCCAGTCAGATCAACAGATAAACCCATTCCAAGCTCACAGTAAAGCCTCTAGACTCTATACTAACTCTTCATCACAGGATAGTAGAGTTAGTACAGCACATGGAGGTGCAGTGGCGTATCTTTCACCACACGATGGAGATAGGAGTCCTAGCCAGACCCCAGACCCTGCCCTGCTATCTGTACCTCAGCTCTTCTTCCTTGTGTGGAGCCAAGATGGTGCTGCTAATGACACAATGTTCTCCTCTCCTCTCCTGTCTACTTGCATCCTGTCAGTATGTGTGTTGGATTTAGTGTCTGCTCTGAGGGACCTCACTCTGGTCAAGGACTTAGGGATAGTGCAATCCTTTCCTATTTTCTCAGGTACACAAATCTCTGTGTGTTATTTAGGTGACTCTAGTGATCTTTAAAGAGGATTAAAACATGTTGTGTCGAAATCAAATTTGTCACATGCGCCCGAATACAACAGACGTAGACCTTACAGTGAAATGCTTACTTACGTAACCAGCAATAAGTATTAGGTAAACAATAGATAAGTAAAAAATAAAAGCAGTAAAATAACAGTAAAAATAACAGTAGCGAGGCTATATACAGGTGGTACCGGTACAGAGTCAATGTGCGAGGGTACAAGTTAGTTGAGGTAATTGAGGTAATATGTACATGTAGGTATTGTTGAAGATTTCAGGATATACTTCTGTACGATCTCCTATGGTATGCTGATATGCTACACCTCGGGGTGTAGAACTATTGAATGGGAATAATGATCTTTATGTATCACCAACTGGTAAACCTTATGACCCCCCAGGCTGGACCGACTCAAGACCGAGATCAGAAAAATGCAAGTCCAATTCAAGACCATGATTGTCATTTTGTCAAATCACCACTATAATAAGAGTTCAAAATGTCCAGTATTTCAGTGTTCATACAGTACTTCAGAACAACATGTGGATTCTTTATACATTCAGAATAGTGAAAAAATGCATGCTGAGGGAATATAGAGCCACTCTACAAATTATTACTAACCGAAACACAGTGGGGAATGGGCCTTCTACGCCTTCAGAGAAGATTTATAAAATAATAATAATTATAATAATAATGGGGATAATTATATTATTATTTTCAATGATGTTCTGATTTAATCTCTTCGGTTTTGGGGGGAATGGAAAGGGTTAACACATAAGAGAAAAACAGATCCAATTCTCTAGCTAGCTAAATCTAGCTAGCTAAATCAGCCATTGGCTAGGTCATCAGAAGATAGATATAGTCGTCTGCCATTCAACTGTATTAGGGCAAAGTTTTTGAGTGACAGTGGAATCAACCAATCACATTTTGACTTTTTTTTTTACTGATGGAAACTTCTACCTTCTTGAAGGCCAACATGTCACTGTGGTAGCAGTCATTTTGCCACGGTCTAGCTAGCTAGCTTTTGTTGTTGGCTAGTTTGCACCAACTGCAGCAGGTGTTATCAAAGAAGATGTTGTTGCTCATTTGTTAGCTTCATTCCTTTTTTCTCAGAATATTGGGTCATCAAAACTGAAATAGTGCATCCCGTATAGAGGCAGCAAACAATTTACCAGGCCAGCTGTGATTTACAAACTGATAGCAATATTTTTTGGACTACCAAGAAATGCATTAGTGAATTATATTAATCATGCATTAAACTGTATCCATCTATTCTGCTAACAATGTCTTCCTGTATGTCATGGAACGTTGAGTCAACTAGAACCTATTTTTAAAAACTGAGGCTCCCAAGAGGCATCACTACAGTCCCTGTTTCAAATCCAGACTGTATCAGACTACAGTCCCATACGGCGGCGCACAATTGGCCCAGCATCGTCCAGGTTTGGCCGGGGTAGGCCGCCATTGTAAATAAGAATTTGTTCTTAACTGACTTGACTAGTTAAATAAAGGTACATTTTTTAAATGTTATAAAGTAGGTTTTGTAGGATAAACTGAGCATTGGATATGTTTTACTGATATTATGATTTTGTTTGTTTCATACCTGCAAAGTAGTTAAAACGCTGTCAGTTCCACTTTAAACTTTAGGTCACAGGTTACTTTGTGTGCTAAACTGAAATGCTTTTTGCAATGGGAAGTAATAGTTGTACATTTCGATTGGGAAACACTTAGTGGTTGTGTTTTTGTATTCCTATGATTCTACTGGCTTATTATGTCTGAGTTTATGGACAGCTTATCTTTTAAAATCCTGCTGTGTGTGACTGCTGTCTTGGGTATACTCAAAGTTCCCAAACGGCCTGCCCAGTGAAGGAAAGGCACCCTGTGTGAAAACACCTAGGTTTTTTTAAAATAGATTTTTCAGATTTTCACTCTCAAAATCACACTTTTTTTAAATAGAAAAAATACATATGTGTAGTCCCCAACAATGCTTAAACCACATCAACCTGATTGGGTGGGCCTGTCAGTGTCTGGCTCTCCAGTGGGTGGGCCTCTGTTCACCCAGGCCCATCCATGTCTAAGCCATGATGCAAACTGCGCGTTATGACAATTGCACAGCACAAATTGCCTACTAACCAACACTTCAGACTAAACTTTTAAAAAACCTGCTTTGCATACCCACTGTTGCCTTGCATACTGGTAGATATCATAAGTTGTAACATCTTTCCTACCGCTACCGGCTACCAATGTCATTCTTCTGTGAGCTGCCCCATGTCAAAATCAGTTGAGAGCTGCACACTCTTGCTGCCTGCAGATGATATTCTGCTGAAACTAGGCTGTGCTTTGCGATTGTGTAGGCTACTTTGTGCATGATTTCTCTATTGTACTGCATAATAAGTCGTATACCTCCCCTATACTACTTTGGTATGCATCAGTAGGGATTAAGTAGTGAGTTTGCACAATGTCCATTGAAAAGAAAAGTGGGTATACAGCTCATACCTGCATATACCCTCCACTACACCACTGGCCCTTTGTGTTTTACAAAAAGTGCACTCTCCTACATGAGTGCACTGGTATTATGGTTGCTGTCCTTTAAGAATCACAAACCTGGCCATCCGGAGTGCGCAGCGGTCTAAGGCTCTGCATTGCAGTGCTAACTGAGGCACTACATATCCTGATTCGATTCCAGGCTGTGCTGGCACAATTGGCCCAGCGTCATCCAGGTTAGGGGAGGGTTTGGCCAGGTCTTGTTCCATCGCGCTCTAGCGACTCCTGTGGTGGGCCGGGCGCATGCACACTGACAAGGTTGCCAGGTGTAAGGTGTTTCCTCCTTCGCCAGGTGTAAGGTGTTTTCTCCTACACATTGGTGTGGCTGGCTTCCGGGTTAAGCGGGTATTGTGTCAAGAAGCAGTGCGGCTTTGCAGGATCTTGTTTCGGAGGGCACACGGCTCTCGACCTTGTCCGTATGGCAGTGATGGGACAAGACTGTAACTACAAAAAAAAGGGGTAAAATGTATAAAAAGATTCACGAACCTATCACACACTGAAGGCCTATAGGTTCGTCACTGCGCAAACATGTTTAATAGATAAAGGCTGTTAAGATAATGTTTCAAGAAATAAGTGTACATATTTGGCCTGGCGACGCAGTTTTATGCTCTGACTGAATGGAAGCTGATAATTCCTTTTTTTACTCCGCTGGTCTCGGGGAAGAAATTACTAAACCAAGTACAAATGATACAAATGTATCAAACACGAAGAAACCGGGAAACCGAGAAACTCAATATGTGGTCTTGAGACAGGACCTGGGTACTACTACAACACTGCAAGATAGTCTGAAACTGCAGACACTTAGATACAAACGTACTGTATCCTCAAATATCTTAACACTTCAGTTTGCTGTGTATTCTAATATTTCCTGTATAGCCACGTGGCCAGCAGAAAGAAGTGGGGATTCACGTCTAAGCCCCTTTCATTCATTCATATAGTGAATTAAGCAACGCAATCAGCCTCCCTCCCTCTCTCGCTTCCTAATTTCCTCCAACTGTCCAGCCCCACTGAACAAACATAGCCAAGTATATCGCCACAGCAGAGACCGGGCTCTGGTCTCTCTACAAGTGCTCTATTCATGCTTATCTGTAATACACCACTCATGAGCAAACTCTAAAGCTATTAAGCCCCCCTCCGTTAATACAGCTCACACACACTGACATTTACAGCTCTCTCTGTCTCTCTCTCTCTCTCTAGCTATGAGATTCTCTCCCTCTATAGCTTTCATTCTCTCCCCCCTCTCTCTCTTCCTCTTCTTCCCACCCCCCCCCCCCCCCCAAAACCCCCCCCCCCCCCCCCCACCCGCATTTATCTCTGAGCTATTCCCACTGTCATGGTATGTAGCAATAGTGTTGTGAAGAGGCCTCTGAAGCGGCTGTTTCAGGACTGGGCTGTCCGACCTGTCTATCGCCTGGCTGCGTAGCAGCTCTTTGAAGGCCCCCTTCAAGTGCTGCTACCTGTCTGAAAGTCTCCAGGGACACATGGCTTACTGTAGGATGGTGTGTGTGTATGATGATATACTGTATGCTGGGGTATCATTACCAGATTGTCAGAGAGAGTAAATCATACATCATACCTGTATGCAGCCTCAGTGGACATAGGGGGCTGAAGGATCAGGGAATGAGGGAGTGCTGACTGAGGGATCTGGGTAGGGTTGTAAAGTATGCGTGTAGAGGTGAGTTGCAGGTTCGAGGGGCTTTGAGTGGTAGAGAGAGGCTAGAGGACTGTACAGTATGTGCTGTGAGTGCCTGCTTGCCTACATTCATGTGTGTGTGTACTGTATATCTGTGTGTATGTGCCTGGAGTAATGACCCATCCCTCCATTACTGACCAGGGGTGTGTAGGAGGCGGGGCAGGAAACGAGCGGGGGGCGACTGAGAGTTAGTTGGGGTCCACAGAATCCTCAGCGTGAGCATTGTGGGAGGAATGGGAGAAGGGAAGTAGTGGGGGACTGTTGAACTGTTGACTGTGGTAGCAGTGTGGTAGCTGTGAGGCTTTGGGAGTAGAGGGAAACAGATGGCCCCTCTGGGCCCCTAAGGGCCATGACTACTGGCTGCTAGCTAACTAAGCCTGAGTAAATGCCAGCTTCAGAGCAGAACAGAACAGAACCGAGCAGGACCCACTACAAATGTTTTGAAACTGCATGGAGGGAGATAGACTGTGCGTGTGTGTGTGTGTGGTGTGTGTGTGTGGTGTGTGTGTGTGTGTGTGTGTGTGTGTGTGTGTGTGTGTGTGTGTGTGTGTGTGTGTGTGTGTGTGTGTGTGTGTGTGTGTGTGTGTGTGTGTGTGTGTGTGGCATTATTCTGGGAGACGGGAAGGCGGGCAGACAGACGACACTAACACAGGAGAAATAATTAGCAGCTCAACTCTGCTCTCTTCTCTGTCTAGAGACTGGGAACGCAGGTGTGTGTGTGTGTGTGTGTGTGTGTGTGTGTGTGTGTGTGTGTGTGTGTGTGTGTGTGTGTGTGTGTGTGTCTAGAGAGACTGGGAACACAGATGTGTGGATATCCTCTTCTCTATCCAGTCCACCTGCCAAGATGACTGACTTGGCTTCTTTCCTCAGAACCCTTGGCTGTCACTGGCTCTCTCTTTATCTATCTGTTTTTTTATGTCCTATCGTTCTCTCAATTCAATTCAAGGGGCTTTATTGGCATGGGACACATATGTTTACATTGCCAAAGCAAGTCAAATGGGTAAACAATAAAAAGTGAACAGTAAATATTAAACTCGCACAAGTTCCAAAATAATAGTGACATGTCTTTATACTGACTTGCCTAGTTTAAAAAATTATAAAAAAAATATATATACTGTATAAATACTGTATATATACAGTGTAACGATGTGCAAATCATATCTCGCTCTCTCGGTCTCTCCTTATCTATACCTCTACTTTATTTCTCACCAACTATTTATATTCTCTTTCCTCCATTCATCATATTTTCAGTATTTCACTTATACCTCTTTCAGCAGCAGAGAACCAGGTGTCTCTGAAGGGTATACCCACCATTCCACTCCTTTATTCCCATGACTCCCGCCCCCTGTGCTCTTCCCAGATGGCGCCCCCTGCCTCCCCACAGGAAGTGATGCAGCAGTTCCCAACCTTGAATGCCCTTGCCTTGGCTGAGAGAGCTAGAGAGAGAGACAGAGAGAGGGCGAGAGAGAGAGAGAGAGAGAGGAGCAGTCATCAAATATTTATGCTTAAATCTAATAAGAGGAGGCTGAGGTTCAGAGGGCTAGCCATACAGAGAGCTCCGCTAAGCTGCAACTCAGCAAGACGAGGTGTGTGTGTATGTGTACGCGTGCCCATCCGTGTGTGTGTGTGTGTGTGTGTGTGTGTGTGTGTGTGTGTGTGTGTGTGTGTGTGTGTGTGTGTGTGTGTGTGTGTGTGTGTGTGTGTGTGTAAACTGCATAAACAAGTATCAGATCAATCCATCAGTTAATCCCTCCTCTCTCAGTGTCACCTCCCTCCCTAGCTGCTTTCACACTCACTTTGCTGTATCACATTGAGAAGCACCCGTCAATAGAAATGCATGTGATAAACCAGTAAACACCATAATGAATGATGATGTTTAAGATCATAATCAATCAAATTAAATGAAACAGTGCTGAAACTAAATAATTGATTGTTGATGAAGAGCAGACTCTGTCTTCTTTTCCACAGGAAGTCAGATTTTGTGGGAAATGTTTTCGTGGTTCTCAACAGATACTGTATCTTGATTTATCTCTTAGTCTGCCTGGTTCTCCCCCCCGCCTTTTGCTACCAGAGATGGCTATCAGAAATATCAGTTTTTACTGGACTAATTCCTCCAACAGACTTCTAAAGATTTGGGTTCCGTTTCTGGATCTTCTGGACAGAGACGGATTGTGTGCACTGATTGTGAACGCTTACTGTTGTTGTAACTCCCATATTGTTGTCTTAGGTCTTACTTAAGAAATATTCCACTTAATATGTCTAGCAGGTGTGTTTCTGTTTTTGTTTTGTACTCAATTCTAGACTAAATTTTTTTTAAATAAAATATAGAAAATCTGTCAGGTTCTCTGCTTAAATAGCACTTCGAAACCTACTGCACAGAGCTAGATTACAGGAATGATAGCCTCCCATTTGATCCCCTAATTTTCCCACACAGGACATCCCTGCCAGCGTTCCCCTCCCCTGTGTCCTCTGTCAACTCAGTCACACACTCCACATACACACAGAACGCTTTATGAGTTTGTGTCGACATTTGAAGTCAATGGGGGATGACATTTTCAGTGCTATGTTTTCTTTCCCATTTATGGTAGGAGAGGTGTACTGGGAAACAGGCCCATTGTTTGTGGCCATGGGGATTGTCTGTTCAAGGCCCTTCGGCCCAGCTGCTTGTCTATTGGTAATTAATGATAATGCATTCACACAGCGATATTTACCAACGGCCAAGACACCTGATTGCTTTCTAGTGAGTGGAGCTATCTAAGGCTCTCATTTACTCTGTTTGTGTGTGTGTGTGTGTGTGTGTGTGTGTCATCCGTTGATGTGTGCATGTGTGCACATTTGCACACTTGTGTGTGTGTGTGTGCGATCATCCATTTGTGTGTGTGGACAGCTAGATCAATAGACACACACAGTAATCACACAGAGCAGAGCTGGCAGCAGCCAGAACACTCTCACCCTGTCCCGCTCTCTTGCGGCCCTCACATTCATCACAAAGCACCATTAAGTGGACACTTAATAGCCCACTCAGATTTAACACATGCAAACGAGTGAAATGAGGGAGACTGAGAGAAAGAATGGAACCGCATGAGTTTCCAGTGTGGCTGTAGCAGAATCTAGGTATAATCTAATCTGTCCATTCCAGTCTTCATGTTAGAAAGGTCACTTCACACCCCTCAATTAAAGGGAAAATGTCGCTTTTTTTTGTTATTAATTAATACATTTGTTATTAACACATATGTGTCATAACATTTGAGAATTTCCTCACTACACACAAATACGAGCGTTCCTGCATTTCACTGGTAGAAACGTGCCATCTACATTTCCTGGTTGTAAGCGAACCACAATATCCAGAATTCATAGTGATTTCAGGATGTAGTACCGCCCCTGTCAAGGTGGATCCAGTTGAGAATGGGGCTTAAAAGACACACCCTATCCCCTCAGCCCTCAAATTAAGTGGACACTTCTGATGACATTTCATGACATCTGACGAGTGTACACTTGCAGGGCAAGGGGCGAGGGAGGATGGAATGATTTTTAAAAGGACCACACTTGCCCGGAAATTCGCCAGTCGTTCATCCCGCAATGATTGTGTTTCCAGCCAATGGTAGCTTGTGTGTGCTATATCTGCGCTACAGTCAATTATGATTGTATATTTATTTACATTAACTATATAATTATTAATATTCGACTACTGTATGATAGCTAGCAAATTAATAAGCTAACTAATGTTAGCCTGTATATAGCTGGAACTTCTGAAGAAGGAACATTTTATATTTCTTCAAGTTAACTAAACAAAAACAACATTACTTTTACGAGATGTGTTTGTGCTGCCATGTGCATTAGAAGCAGAATTTCTAACTTATTTACCTTTGTTTTTACTTACACTTGTATGTTGACTTCTCCATACTGACGTTGAGGTTTTATGTTTTGGCTGACTTTTCTTAGCGGATGTACAAGCATCGCAAATTGAATTATGGGGCGTTTAAGGTCCTGAAGTGATCATAATTGTACACTCGCAAACTCGACTAAAAACGAGGGCTGAGGGGCTTACGTTGCAAACTTCCCTTGCTTGGCTAATCTTTTGGACCACCCTCCAGGATGGCAATGGGGATTCCCCCAAGGGCATAAGGCGAGGGTAAGTGTTTGGACCGCAGCCTGGATGTCAACGGGAAGATAACGTTACTCACTGGACCAGCCACTTGTTCACAGCTTGCAAAACCCTTTTTTTTTTTTTGTGTCAACAACAACTGTAAAGTTTAATCATGGTGTGGTGCTCAGTACCTGGATGTGCAAACTACAAGCAAGCACAGGCTGCTGTGGCAACATTTAATTGGTTACCTTACTAAGAAGTCAATCAGAGGTAACTAGATAGTGAACTACATTTGTTTAGCTAAACTAAAATCTAGTTACCTTTCATAACACGCTGGCTAGATATTCCAAAGCAAATCAATGTAAATAGCCAGCTGCTATCTAGCAATGTGATTTGTAACTTTGCAAGCTAACGTTAGCTATGCTAGGATATGTTAGCTACAGTTTACCGGACTGTATCTAACCATTAGCTGGCTAACTAACTACCGCAGAGGCTAAAGTGACTGGCCTATGTGTTTTATTTGAAGAGTTCGATCCCATCAACATCTGCAGCTGCATCAACATCAAGCTCAGCACCAGCAACTAAAGTCACCTTTGCTAAATCTTTCCATGACTCCATGCTGAGCAAATAAATATAATGGAGCCAGGCAGAAACATTGGTGTTTTTATAAGTAGGTTACAACTTCTACTGTAGTTTTCTATGTATTATGGAGGCTTATTTGATTGTTTATGCAAAGCTTGAAGTCTACATTGGAGAAAAGCAGAGTTATTACTACGGAGGGGATGGTGTGGAGCCCCTCCTGCTGTGCCGGTGCCCAGTCCGGGACCGGCATCCAGCCCAGCTCCATGGCTGGAGTCTTCAACTGCGCGGGTGCCCACACCGGGACCGGCATCCAGCCCAGCTCCATGGCCCGGAGCTTTCCACTGCGCCTGTGCCCAGTCCAGGACCGGCAGCCAACCCAGCTCCATGGCCAGAGCTTTCCACTGCGCCGGTGCCCAGTCTGGGACCGGTCTCCTGTACAGCTCAAGGGCTTTAGCTTTCCTCTGCGCCGGTGCCCAGTCCGGGACCGGCAGCCAACCCCGCTCCATGGCCGGAGCCATCCACTGCGCTGGTGTCCAGTCCGGGGCCAGCCTCCTGCCCAGCTCCAGGTTTGGAGCTTCCCTCTGCGCTGGTGCCCAGTCCGGGACCGGGGTTCAGCCCAGCTCCAGGTCCGGAGCTTCCCTCCGCGCTGGTGCCCAGTCTGGGACCGGTCGCCAGCCCAGCTCCAGGTCCGTAGCTTCCCTCCACGCCGGTGCCCAGTCTGGGACCGGTCGCTAGCCCAGCTCCAGGTCTGTAGCTTTCCTCTGCGTCGGGGCCCAGTCCAGGCCCAGCGTCCAGCCCGGTGCCAGTGCTCAGTCCGGGCGTGGCGTTCTGCGCTACTCCATGGCCAGAGCCAGTTTGGCTCCAGGACTGGAGCCATCCTCTGCGCCGGGTCCCACACCAGGTTCCATACATGACTTGATGCATCGCACAGCTCCATTGCCGGAGTCTTCAACTGTGCCGGGTCCTCTACACCCATGCCTAGTTCGGGACCGGAGCCACCACCAGCAGAAAGATAGAAAGATCCAGCTTTTGCGGTTGGGAGCCCGCGCCTTGGTGGGGGGGGATACTGTCAGGCCACGACTGTGGACAGGACTCTTGACTGGAGTCGAGAGGTCACAGTCAGGGCCTGACTAGAGAGTTCAGGAGATCTCTTTGTTTGTGTGTTAATCCCCAATTGGAGGCAGCTGCATTTAGTTGTCTCTAATCGTGCACTCCCGCTTTGCTGTTTTGGTTTTGAAAGTTCGCATTGAATAAAAATATGTCGATCCACTCTCGTTCTGCGCCTCGTTCCCTACACCCTCTCCGTAACAGATGGCTATTTAACAGTCTGATGGCCTTGAGATAGAAGCTGTTTTTCAGTCTCTCGGTTCCAGCTTTGATGCACCTGTACTGACCTGGCTTTCTGGATGATAGCGGGGTGAACAGGCAGTGGCTCGGGTGGATGTTTTCCTTGATGATCTTAGTCTACGAGTCCAAGGTCATGGAGCTCATGAAGTTCCACCAGACAAGCTGCCATTGCCCAACACAAGACAAGGTTCACCAGCTGAAAAACATTCAACCAACATCCATATTTTGTTATACTGATGTTGTAGTATAATATAGAATGCCTAGTATGCTCACAACTACATTGTGGTATAGATATTGCTAGCGCTTGTACATATGTACAGTACCAGTCAAAAGTTTGGACACACCTACTCATTCAAGGGTTTTTCTTTATTTGCATTATTTTCTACATTGTAGAATAATAGTGAAGACATCAAAACTATGAAATAACACATGTAGTAAACAAAAAGTGTTAAACTAATCAAAATATATTTTAGATTTTAGATTCTTCAAAGTCACCACCCTTTGCCTTGATGACAGCTTTGCACACTCTTGGCATTCTCTCAATCAGCTTCATGAGGTAGTCATCTGGAATGCATTTCAATTAACAGGTGTGCCTTGCTTAAAGTTAATTTGTGGAATTTCTTTCCTTCTTAATACGTTTGAGCCAATCAGTTGTGTTGTGAAAAGGTAGGGGTGGTATACGGAAGATATCCCCAAGTCCATATTATGTCAAGAACAGCTCAAATAAGCAAAGAGAAACGTCAGTCCATCAGAACTTTAAGACATGTCGGTCAGTCGATATGTAAGAGTTCAAGAACTTTTCTTCAAGTGCAGTCGCAAAAACCATCAAGCGCTATGATGAAACTGGCTCTCCTGAGGACCTTCACAGGAAAGGAAGATCCAGAGTTACCTCTGCTGCAGAGGATAAATTCATTAGAGTTAACTAGTGTAGCAGCATGATGCAGAATATTACACGTCTCACAGACACACTTTAGCTAGTTAGCTACAATACACAGGTACAGTTATTCTAGAATGGCGCCGGAGGGGATGGCCACTGTCTTACGGGCTCCTGACCAATTGTGCTATTTTTGTTTTTGTACATAATGTTTGGCCATCGTTTTATGACCAAAAAGAGCTTCTGGACATCAAAACAGCAATTACTAACATCCTTTTGGATAAGGACTTCTATTTCTGTCAGGCTCTGGCCATAGAGAAACCTTTTGCTGCTCTATTTTGCCATGGTCAGAGCCTGACAGATCTAGTATCCTAGTTCTGTGTTGTGTTGTGTTGGGTCCTCAATTAGATGCAGCTGCTATGCGTTGTCTCTGATTGAGGATCCTATATGAAGTGTCATGTCCCACAGCTTTGTGTGGTTCATTGTCCTGTATGTCAGTCTGGACAGAAGTAAGTGTATTTACGTTTGTAATACGTTGTTCTTGTTTTGTGTAGTTCGTAAATATATTTATATCATTAAAATAAGTTTGTCGAACTATCACTGCGCTGCGCCTTGGTCTATCTACACACCCAGTCGTGACAATTTAAACTAATCGGAGGTGAAGGATATAATGCTCATCCCAAAGTAGGCCCGAATCCCTGTCACTCGGAGCAGGAGGAGGTGCCGCTATATGGCCCGGCGTGAGGGATACCTAACGAGAATGTGACTGCGAGTGGATAAGTCGCCCTTACGACTTATCCACTCGCAGTCACAGTGGATAAGTCACCCTTAAGTCGCCCTTACGCTTACCCTCCGGTGATGTAGTGTCTCAATGAGTGACAGAACGCTGAGCCAATCACTGAGCCAACTACAGAAAATGACCAACCCCTACGCTCTGTATTTTCCAGGGTCACCACTGATGACATGGAGCCATCAGTTGAACTCATGGCAACTTTGCCCCTACCCTCCAATTCAACAAAATAGCCAGATATGTTTTAATTGAATTCCTAACCATTTTAACATTCAAATTTCTCCATCGTTTTATACATCACCCTTGACTTCATCGGTTTTGTGCTGATAGATTCCTTTCTTTTTACCTTGGTTTAGTTTGGTCACAAGATTTATTTATTACATTAGGAGTCTGTTGTCCAGTAGCCTCCTGCCCTCCTGAAAGAAAATAGACGGGATCAATCCTAGTGTCGATCTCAACAGAGAAACTACACACTGTCCACTCAGACGTTCCCCTGGGAATCTACACGCGCACACACACACACACACACACACATACACACACACACACACACACACACACACACACACAGATATGCACTAAAAACATAATGTGTCTTTGGCCAAGTCTCCTGGCCTCCTGTAACATGAGCCTCATTGTTATCATCCCCGGAAGTGTGGAGAGGTGGAGGGGAGAGAGGAGAGGTGGAGGGGAGAGAGGAGGAGAGGTGGAGGGGAGAGAGGAGATGAGGAGAGGTGGAGGGGAGAGAGGAGATGAGGAGAGGTGGAGGGGAGAGAGGAGGAGAGGTGGAGGGGCAGAGCCTCCTGCTTGTCTGTAATGGACCCAGTGTTGATTTACTGGAATCTGTGTCTCTCTCCCCGTGTGTCCTTGTTCCTTTATTGGATTTCACTACAAAGAGAGAACAAAATAATAGGGAGCTGAGAGAAGGGGGAGGGAGAGGGAGGCCGTTACGATCTTAGCAGGGGTGTATGTGGGGGGGTTATGTGTGTGTCTGTGTCTGAGAGAGCGCGACGTAGAGGGGTCGTGAGAAAGAAGGAGAGTGGGAGAGGGAGAGCGAGAGAGGCAGAGGGAGGTGAAGTGAGTAAGAAAGAAAGGGAAAGTTAGTTATAGAGATGGAGGGATTACTCTCTGACCTCTACTGTAGCTGCTCTGTGCTGCTATCTGCAGCGTCTTGTGTGAACAGGATTTTCTGACGATGTCTGATCCCCTGGAGTGTTTGTAACGTCTGTGGGTGTGTGTGCGTGTGTGCACGTCTGGGTGTGTGTGTACATACGTGGATGCATATGTTTGCATTTGTGTGTGTGTGTGTGTGTGTGTGTGTGTGTGTGTGTGTGTGTGTGTGTGTGTGTGTGTGTGTGTGTGTGTGTGTGTGTGTGTGTGTGTGTGTGTGTGTGTGTGTGTGTGTGTGTGTGTGTGTGTGTGTGTGTGTTAGAAAGGCGCTAGGGGCACTTCTGGGAGACCTGGCCACGTGAAGAGAAAGCCGAAGGCTGAGGAGACATGCAGAGACCCCCTGAAGGTGAAATGACAGGCTATGGAAGACCACTGTCAGCACATCATAGTGTGTAGGACTAGCAGCATGAATCAGATAATGGAGTGTATGGGTTTAGTAACATGTTCAAGCTGCCAGTAAGATAATGGAGTTGTATGGGTTTAGTAACATGCTCCAGCTGTCAGTAAGATAATGGAGTTGTATGGGTTTAGTAACATGCTCCAGCTGTCAGTAAGATAATGGAGTTGTATGGGTTTAGTGACATGCTCCAGCTGTCAGTAAGATAATGGAGTTGTATGGGTTTAGTAACATGCTCCACCTGTCAGTAAGTGTCCGTTGTCTTTCTGACTTCCTATCCAACCTTTCACTTACCTACCTTATCTCATACCACTCATCCCCTGCTTCATCTCTTCATTTAGCCTAACTTCCTCTCTCCCTCTTTCCTTCTCAATATTCTCTGTCATCCATCTATCGCTTTATCAAAACATCCCTGATCATTATTATGTGAAAGATTCAAGATCTAAAGTTATAGGGGAATTGACTTAATGCAGCTTGTGGAATGATGAGATAAGATAAGATGAGTAACTTTGGTGTTGAATGTAAAAGGTCTTGAAACAGATGCCTATTCTGGCTCTGACACAGGGCAATACTATCCAAACCCTAGTGCTGAGCGATTAACCAAAAAGTATTCTTTTGCTATGGTTATTAAACAACTAATTGACCAATGTTGGTTCAATTACTTGAAATCCTTTCAGTTCGTATTGTTTTTGTGAGCCCAACTTGCCGTTCCTCTAGAGAGAAATCAGATAATTCAATAGAGAAATAAAGTCAAGAACTATGTGGGAAGCTGGGCTGAAGGGTGTTATAGTTTTCATTAAGCAAATATTCAACCTAGGTCAGCGCAGAAACATGGTAATTAATTACAATGACCATTGTTACACCTGCTACGTTAGGTTAGATACATACAGACCGCATAGACCACATGTTCTTTTTACCTGTATTTAACTGACCTGGCATGAGAGAGGATCAACACAACACAACATTGAGAGGGATAGAAACAGTTTGTGAAAGTATGCCTTATCTACTTTTAGGAACTAGTAATATGATTTAGTCAGACAGCTCTGCAGCATACTTAAGCAAGCTAGCCTAGTTAAATAGGATGACTAAAGACAGTGCAGTATGTGGAGCACAGAGATAACGTTAGATTGTCTGGCTGCTGCTGCCTGAGCAGAGATGAGATGATGTCTTTAAGGAATGAAAACGAATAAAGTAATCATATAAAAACAAAGTAATATATAATAGATATTGTATTATTTCATAGTAATTTCCTATTTTTCTATTGATTTATACCCAATGTGGACCTGACACATTTAATACATTTTAGAATAAGGCTGTAACGTAACAACATTTGGAAAAAGTCAAAGGGTCTGAATACTTACTGAATGCACTGTATTCATAAACTTCATCTCCCTAGGGAAAAAAGCATCTACATATGACTTTTCCATGCTACTATTTGGGGGTTGTAGAAACCCACCTGTCTGCCTCTACAACCTGTGCAACAATGTGCAACAGTTGGGGGTTGTATAAGCCTACCTGTCTGCCTCTATGACCTTGTACAACAATGTATCATTTTACAAATTGGATCTCTCCAGTATTAAATCATTATTTATTGAAGTTATTGTCTTCATTGAATCTCTGTTAGCTAGCTACATGCCAATGATTTGTTAAGCATTGCAACGTTGAATAGAATTGACAACTGGGTCAAAACACCAGAAAATAACTAACGGCCAGCCCGCTTGGCTAGCAACTTCAGAATGCATTTAAAATCATGTTTTTAATGAAAAATATTTGGTTGGCAACCGTTTTATAAAAGCAATATCATATGATAACTAAGGGCTATTAGGCCCGATTGCTTAAATAATCTAAATAGAAACCGACCTCAAAAAGCATTATTAAACGTTAATAGCTCAGCACTAGCTCATGTATTGCATGCATCAGACTGAGTTCAGACCTGGGTTCAAACAGTATTTTTATATCAAATATTTTAGCTACACTTGATTAAGCTTGTCTGATGTAATGAAACCAAATGAATAGTTTCAGAAATGCAAACCCCTGCTATCTAGCGATCCAGTCAAGTTCCATGAAACGTTGTATTTTTTAAACTAAATACTACTTGAACCCAGGTTTGTGCTGAACATTATAGCTGCTGTTCTGACGTCTCTTTCTCAGTCTGGCAGGGTTCTGTATTATTGATCAGCGGGAAATGTGAGAGTCTCTTCCATTTCGTCTGCAAAGGGCACAGCAGACACTTCAAATACCTTGATATAATTTGTTTCCGAAATTTCAATTCTGTTTGATACACATGAAACGCACATTGTATAGGCAAAAGTGGCTCCATATAGATCTATAAAAGCTGTATGTGTCGCTCCTCCTCTCCCACCCTTCTTCCTCTTCTCTTTTACTAAGCCTAGGAGGGTATGCCTTCGCATTACACTAAGGTAAAAGAGAGAGAGAGGGATGAAGAAAGAAGAAGAGCCGGAGGGGAGGGGTAAAGACAGAGGGAGAGACCTTGAGAGGGACCCCAAGGTCAACTTCTGAGATGTTGCAGATAAATAGAATGTTATTGATGAATGGATCTATAATAGATGGCTCAATAACAACATGATGCTGAAGGACTCAAAGGCGTATGCCTGTGGGCATAAAATTAACAATACACTCTCCGTATATAGACACCGAACACAAAGGTAAAGAAAATAGAAAATGTCCTCTCCCCTCCAAGGTTTGAAAATAGACATTCTCCTCTCTCTCCCCAGTGTTTGAATACTCGACTGTAACAATATCTCCAAATCTGACATGAGCCAGAAATAGTAGGTCTATTTCTGCTCCACAGTCATAGAGAAGACAAGAAGAAGAAGATGTGAGCCAGTAAAGCAACATGCCTTCCATTACACCTTGAGTTGGGAGGAGTTTGTTACGTTGTGTGGTGCTATAATTAGAACGTTCAGCCATCCCTTTTCCCTACCAACTCAAATGAGAGACAGAGAGAGAGAGAGAGAGAGAGAGAGAGAGAGAGAGAGAGAGGGCCACAGCTGGTCCTGCACAAAAGCACAAAGCCCTCTGCTCTCCTCTCCCCTCCCTCTGCTCTCCACCCTCTGCTCTTCTCTCTCTCCACACCACACCCAACTCCCTGGGCACACTGTCTTCGCCTCGCTGCTCTCTCTTCTGATTCAACTTCTCCACTTCCTGCTCCTTCTTCTAATTTTTGCCTCCTCATTTTCACCTTGCAACTTGTTCTTGTCATGTCTTCTTGCCCTCTCCGGTTCTATAAGTCATATTTACCACCATCTGTGGTAAAATGGGGGCAAAGTAGTTTGCTAACAAGTCATTCAATCTATGCTTTCACTTCCTTTGCGCTCTCTGTCTTTGTCTCTCGTCATTCCTACCATTACTCTGCTGACTACATCCCAGGCAATGCTGTTCACATTCTCCTCTGCTGTTTTCTATCTTCAATTGTCTGATCGATTAATCTCTCTGTTCTTGTTGATGAGACACTGGCGTGGCATCATGCTTGCTTGACAGACACACAGCTCGTTGACTTTGCCTGGTGTATGCTCTGAGACCCTTGCTGTGGAACACCACACTCAACCCTTTGTCTAGTCCACCTGCCAGATAGACCTACACTAACCTGGTCCCAGATCTGTTTTTGCTCTTGTCTACTCCATCGCTGTCCTTGTCAAGACAAACATTGTGTGGCATGACATTGAATGACAAGGAGTTGGCACAATAGCACAAACAGACTGGCACCTTGGCTAGACCCATGCTAGTATTGGAGCCATAGCTAAAATGCTAATCCACTGCCACTCTATTCTCTATGATACGGTATGTCTCTCCCTGATCTAATGATATCCCATGAAGCAGTCATTATTATCATGGTGAGCAGTAATCCCCTGTCTGCTCCCTCCCAGGCAGAATAAAGATATTAGTGTGTGTGTGTGGGTTTGTTTGTATATGTCACATAGCTTGAGAAGCTGCAGCTCATATTTCGGAATAGTTCAAAGCATTCGGATTTTAATCTGCTCATTTACAGTTAGTGTTTATCAAAAAGCGCCCCGGCACAAACAAAGCTGCCAGACAGACCAGTCAGACAGCAATATAATGAAGCTTTCTGAAATAGCATCTCCAAACAATGCACAAGCAGCTGCTCATAGAAAAATGACCGCTCAGACATTTTGAGGGCTGAGTTTGGTTCATTAAGAGGCGAGGCAAGTGAGGGAGGCAGCAACAGAACGCGCACAGGCACTGTGTCGTCCACTTATCACCTGGCAGTCTCTCCTTGGAAGACACACAATCCCTTTCCTCCTCTACCACCTGACACTGTCTGTCTAGATAATCATCAGTTAGACTGTCACACTGCTGTCACCGAACTAGTTACCCTTATATTCAACCTGGTCTCATAGACTATACGTAACATAGTAAACGTACATTCAGGACACTCAAATTAGTATATGTTACGTTTGGTATGGTAAGACAGATGGTTACTTAAGGCAAGAATTAAAGTAGAGGGGTTTAAACTCAAAACCCAAAGGTTTTGAGTTTAAATCTCATCAAGGACAACTTTAGCATTTTAGCTAATTAGCAACTTTTCAACTACTTACTACTTTTTAGTTACTTTGCAACTACTTAGTATGTTAGCTAACCCTTCTCCTAACCCTAACCCTTTTGGCTAATCCTTCCCCTAACCTTATTCAATAATACAACAATGCCCTGAAATGCTCATTGTTGAATAATGTGTCACAGAATATTTTTAAGCTACCTCGCTCCCCAACCAAGGCGCATGAATAGAGGAGCAAACCGAGGAGAGGACAATATTCAGCCATCTTGAGATGTACTGCCGTTGTCTGCTTAGAGTGGATATTCTCACTGTCACAGGTAATGTTTTCTTCTTTTTCAGATTATCCATACAAACAGCAGGATATTCATCTAGACAATTATAAGAGTGCACCTTGTGCCAAGGCACTCAGCAATGCTCTGCAGTATTGGGGAATAGAGAGCACAGACCTCATCTCAACCTGTGCATTTTAGATGTAATGTAATCAGTAGCCTGCTGCTGAAATAAGCCTATAACCCAGAAAGGTGTGTGCGTGCATGCGTGTGTGCGTGTGCTCTCCAGGATCAGTGTCTCATTAGGTTTTTCGTGTGTGACAGCGTAGCATGGCCGTGATGCTGCAGGGGGTTCTGGTCCCACACTGACGCAACTATCCCGCTATGGTTACGGTTACCACTGTGGATACCTACCGGTATGTAAGCTACCCACGTATATCCTGCACCACATCAAATCAATTTCTTTTCTTCCTTCTGACGTCTCTCTCTCTCTTCGCCTTTGTCTTTGAGCCAGTGAACTAGATCTCAGTGTCGTTCACACAGTACACAGCATGAATGTGAATACTGCTTGTCAAAGATTTGCTGTTCTTGTCAGACTCATTACTAAATCTTATGTTTTGTTTTTCTCTCAGGGGTCTGGCTGGTCTACCGCTGACTCTTTTTCTATTTGCCGTTCCTCGAAAGAAGAAAATATAATTGGTGGAGAAGAGCCAATGTCCCTCCCCTGCGACGTCTAAAGAGTTAGGTAGTCTAGGTAGCCTTGTGGTTAGGGTGTTGGGCCAGAAACTATAAGGTTGCTGGATTGTATCCCTGAGATAACAAAGTAAATAATCTGTCATTCTGCCCCTGAGCAAGGCAGTTAACCCACTGTTCTCCTGTAGGCCATCATTGTAAATAAGAATTTCTTCTTAACTGGCTTGCCTAGTTAAATAAAGGTTAAATACCTCAGAGTTCAGAGGTCAGGTCAAATCTCAATAAAAATATAATATTTGTGTCGAGACATTCTTCAGATGAGGAGGGTGTTGCTTCAATTGGATTTACAGGCAGAGACTATATATACTTTCATTACATTCCCCATAATGGCGGCAGGTAGCCTAGCGGTTAGCGTGTTGGGCCATTAACCGAAAGGTTGCTGGTTCAAATACCTGAGCTGACAAGGTGAAAAACCTGTTGATGTGTCTGTGAGCAAGGCAGTTAACCATAATTTGCTCCAGGGGCTGACCCTGTAGGTAGGCTGTCATTGTAAATAAGAATTTGTTCTTAATTGACTTGCCTAGTTAAATACAGGTTAAATAGTCTTTGTCCAGGTTCCTCACAGCTTTGTCATGGACCTGAAGGAAGACACCCAATATGTTTACCTCCCTCCCTGTACAACATCTTTAGCACCCATGGACCATTGATCAATGGCACACAAAGCAAAGCTACCCTACATATGAGGCAGATAGCGATGCTAATACCCAGATACAGAACAGAACACTAGTGAGGAAAAATGGATCAAGGCTGGTCGCCGAGGGAGATTAATTACACTTAGGGAAATATAATCCTACATGTAACTCTACAGTCATGTTGGGTGTTAATTAATGAATGTGACATTGGCTGTGTACCAAACGGCACCCCATTCCATATACTGTAGTGCATAGGGTGCCATTTGGGACAGAATCCTTACTTTTGTGTGTTGACATGCAAAGGCGATTGGGGACTATATGGGTCTCTCAGCTGTGAGTTCAGTGTGTGCCTACGTGCATATGTGTGTGTGTGTGTGTGTGTGTGCGCGCAGTAATGTTGCTTTGCAGTGGGAACAGCATTAAAAGTCTGGCAATTTATAGGCAGCTTTGACCTTCTCTTCAGTGTAAGAAATGACTTTGAGACACTCCTCTCTCTCTGGGTGAGGATTCTCTCCATTCCTCTCCTCCATTTACTGCTATGTTTACGTGGGCACATTCTATGACCTCTGTTCCCTCATTTGTGTGTGTGTGTGTGTGTGTATCTGCCGTTCTGTAGGAATGCTTGCCTGTGAATTCAGTATTTATGCGGACTGTACTAGCTACAAACCCCTGATTAAAACATAGACTTTTCATGTGCTTTATTTTTAGTTTGTCATTGTTCCAAAGCACAGATCTATATGAGAAAAGACACTCTCTACCTCTTTCCTGTCTTCCGTCTCCTTCTCCTTCTTGTCATCTCTCTCTATCTCTCTCTCTCTTCAGCAGTAATGGAGCTGTGTTTCCTTCAGACACGTTTCACAATATTAGAGTGAAAGATTGAGGGTGAAGATGAGGTAAAGAGTGAAATGAAAGTCAGTGAGGGATAGAGCAAGAGGAGGGAGAGAGGGAGAAGAAAGAGCGAGGGAGATGAGGATAGAAAAAAGAGTGAGTGGAAGAGGGAGAGAGAGGGAGAGAAAGAGGGAGGTGCCAGATTTGGGTGTGTGACTAGATAAAACTATCAGCAGGTGTGAGCGCAGGGCGTCGAGACTGTTGATCAGAGATGCGTTGGCACTCAGCCCCACAATATGACGTGTTTGTCTGTCAATCTCTCTCTCTCTCTCTCTCTCTCTCTCTCTCTCTCTCTCTCTCTCTCTCTCTCTTTTTCTCATATCTGTCTATCAGTTCATGTAGCTACCAACCACACCAGACCTTGACATTCTCATGTCTGTCACTTGCATGCCCTGAGATGGTTATTAGCCACGCAGCCTAGTTGGTTGGTAACTGCACAGTCACACTCACGAACATATGACTGACAGTAAGCGGAGTGGAGTCTGTAGACTACTAGGCGTAAGCAATGACCTCACTTGACCCTGTGGCTAGACAGACTGGTGGCCAGACTGTGAGTCTGGGGAGGGACTAAGTTTAGACCTCATCCTGCCTCTTCTGGGCACCGGGATTAATGTAAGTAATGGGGCTTGGTGGAGAGAAGGAGGGGAGGATGGAGAGGGAGGGGTTGTTCTCCATCTAACCCGAGGGGTGAAAGCATTTGGGGAATGTGTCCTAATCATGACACAAAGGGTCTCTATTTATCCCTGAAATAGACGCCCCCCTCGCCCCCCTCGCCTCTCTTCACCCTCTCCTCTCCCTTTCCATCTCCTCTTCCTCTCATCATCTTTTTTAGGAATGGCGTGATGAGGAAGGCTCTACATTTCTCATTCTCCCAGTCATAACCCCTCCTCAGCCTTGGGCCAAGGATTGATGGGCATTAATTTGTTCTCCTCTCCTCTCATCTTCTCTCCATCTATTCAGTTACACAGGCCTCTTAATGGGGGAGTAGAATGGGGGGAGGAGGAGAGAGAGGGGGGAGCGAGAGAGTGGGAGAGAGGGAGGGAGCGAGCGAGCGAGAAAGGGGGAGAGGGAGAGTGGGAGAGAGAGGGAAAGAGGGAGAGAGAGAAAGAGAGGGAGGAGAGAGGGGGAGAGGGAGGGAGAGAGAGAGACTAAAGCTATTTGAATGGAAATCATATTCACATCTGTGATGAGGAATGAGCTGTAAATACTAGCTTGACTCTGGGGGTGGAGGGATACACAACGACAGCCAAAACCAACACCACATGAAAGCCAGTGTGTACAGTGCGTGTGTGTCTGTTGGTGTGCCTGCCTTTACAGACTGCTAATGATTCAACAGTGTGGTAGGGTAGGAAAACACAATTCTTTCTTCCTCCTCTCTCTGACTCTAATAATGTGGTGTTTGCACCGTTATGCATGCAGCCCATGCGGATAGCAACATGGCTTTCTAAATGCAGAAGCTAATTAATGCGTTTAAACCACGAGCACGCAACCAAGTCACATAAATAAAGCAAGCCAATTAAGGGCCTGGCCGCATTAAAAGTGGATTATCTTGCCGATGTAAATATCTCTGCTAATTTTCATCAAATTGTGGTGGATCTAGGGCCTGAGCCCTCATTAGAGAGCTGAGCCAAGGTAGGAGAGGAGAGAGGGGGAAGGGGGGGAATGGGTGTCGGGAGATTAGGGGCCAAGGAGAGGGGAAAGGTGGAGGGAGAGAGAGAGGAGGATGTTGTAGGTTACATGCATAGAATAACGGATGAAAGTCCCCTATTACCCTACACACACACTATGCATAGGCACTCACACACATAAGCACATACACATGCACACACACCAATGTGGTTTTACGAACCGCTTAGTAAACATGGCTATGTTTCCTACATATAGTACACACACTGTTGAATTCCTCCACAGAGCTACAGTACAGTGACAGGCTCCTCTCTCACTTCTGTCATCACATGCTTTCAGTAAATGAGGGGCTGTATCCTGCATGGAATTCCCCAATAAAACCTGCAACTAAAGAGCAAGACTCAATGTGTTTTATTTCAAACTACTACAATTTCCCACACTTTCATTTTCTCACTTCCTGAAACCTCTAAGCCCCTGAGATATTGAATCCAGTAATTCACTTCACATGGGGACTTTCCAGATACTCTGTGTTTTTAGGTTGTCGGTACAACATAAATTGCACAATTCAATAATTCAATAATACAGGACCTGTAATGCAAGGACAGGCAAAACCAACTGCTCTGGTGCTCTGTGCCAAGTTCATAAAGATCTCAACCTGGCTCAGCATTCGCTATAATCAATCCGACAGCCACTAAATGAGATATAAAATACACAGAGCCTTGATTAAGAAAATCATCTCTTAATTGCTGTTTGCTATAAATCGTTATAGCTCTTCCTGCTATTTTGACTACAGTACAGTTCCTCATTTTATATCTCAGCCTAGTTTTCAAATGATGTATTCATTGTCCGTACACAGTTTTTGAATGATATTATTCTTTGTCTTTCAGAATGATGTGGGTCGTAAGCATTCTGTGTTTAGATAAAGGCTCTTACTAGTTCCCCGGGGACCCATAACCCCCTTCGTCTGCATATGGAATCTCAAATCAGTGTTTGTTGACTGTGTTTCAAATGTAAATGAATCTAAATGCATTCATTTTTGCCCAACAATGGTCATACGTTTTCACAATGCGCACATAGGATTGAAATAGAATAGAAAATAATACAGCCAGCATAATGTGAGCAATGTCTCTGCAGTCATGATGAAAAATCTGTGTAACATCTTTATGGTAAAAATACTATTTCTATTCCATGCTTGGTGGTAATACCATGCTTTTCACTTGGGAAAGACTGAGCGTGCTTAGAATATAATAGTTCAACTCTTATCAGTGGAGGCTGCTGAGGGGAGGAAGGCTCATAATAATGTCTGGAACGGAGTGGATTGAATGGCATCAGACACACAGAAACCATGTGATTTGATGTATTTGATACCATTCGATCGATCCACTCCGGCCATTACCCACAAGCCCGTCCTCTCCAATTGAGGTGCCACCAACCTCCTGTGAACTCTAGGCACGGAGATATAGAATAAGGAAAGGAAGATATGATCAAGTGTTTATTGTGCACACCTGACCTAATCTTTAAGGCTAGTCAGAGCGATTCAAAGATGGATTCGGACACAGATAATAAGAATGTTTTTACCTTGAAAAATCGTGAGAGCATATTTGATACTCTCGGTCCTTCGTTCTCAATGTGTGCCTAAATCCTGCTATAAGCAAAGCACCACTTGTGATCTGATGGACTGCAGCAAGGAAAGTATAGTGTATAGGCCTAAACATTCCCCTTTTAATATATAGTGTGGGTACTATAGGCAGAGTATGTCAATGATACACACTATATGACCAAAAGTATGTGGACTCCTGCTCGTCAAACATCTCATTCCAAACTCATGGGCATTAATATGGAGATGGTCCCCCCTTTGCTGCTACAATAGCCTCCACTCTTCTGAGAAGGCTTTCCACTAGATGTTGGAACATTGCTGTGGGGACTTGCTTCCATTCAGCCAAAAGAACATTAGTGAGGTCGGGCACTGATGTTGGCCGATTAGGCCTGGCTCACAGTCTGCGTTCCGATTAATCCCAAAGGTGTTCAATGGGGTTGAGGTCAGGGCTCTGTGCAGACCAGTCAAGTTCTTCCACACCGATCTCGACTAACCATTTCATGGTCATGCTGAAACAGGAAAGGGCCTTCCCCAAACTGTTGCCACAAATTTGGCAGCACAGAATTGTCTAGAATGTAATTGTATGCTGTAGCGTTAAGATTTCCCTTCACTGGAATTAAGGGACCTAGCCCGAAACATGAAAAACAGCCCAAGATCATTATTCCTCCTCCACCAAACTTTATAGTTGGCACTATGCATTAGGGCAGGTAGCGTTTTCCTGGCATCCACCAAACCCATATTCGTCTGTCGGACTGCCAGATGGTGAGGCGTGATTCATCACTCCAGAGAACGTGTTTCCACTGCTCCAGAGTCCAATGGCGGCGAGCTTTACACCACTCAAGCCGATGCTTGGCATTCCACATGGTGATCTTAGGCTTATGTGCGGCTGCTCGGCCTTGAAAACCTATTTCATGAAGCTCCCGATGAACGTGCTGACGTTGCTTCCAGAGGCAGTTTGGAACCCGCACAGTTGACCGGGGCAGCTCTAGCAGGGCCGACATTTTCGAACTGACTTGTTGGAAAGGTGGCATCGTATGACGGTGCCATGTTGAAAGTCACTGAGCTCTTCAGTAAGGCCATTCTACTGCCAATGTTTGTCTATGGAGATTGCATGGCGGTGTGCTCGATTTTATACACCTGTTAGCAATGAGTGTGGGTGAAATACCCAAATCCACTAATTTGAAGGGGTGTCCACATACTTTTGTATATATAGTGTAGCATAGCTGCCTAAATACAATACAATTATGTGGATTTTACATAGGCTACAGTATTATTTAAAAAGGTTTATCATCACCATCACCACCACCATCATTATCATTATCATCACCATCACCAATATTACTATCATCATCAACATCATATTGTGTGTTCTGCTCTCATTATCTCCTTTGTTAATATGGAGGACAGGGTTATAATCAGGAGGTGGTGGCTCACAGATGGAGGGCTTTACAATGGATTTGTGTTCTGCACACAAACATGCACACACACACACACACACACACACACTGCCTGCTGCATCTGTCTCTGGGATAAAAGCCATGACTCATCCAGGGGCATAGCTCCTAAACGCACCATGGTGCTTCTTCACACACTGATGATTGTTTTCACCACACCTCTACTCTACAGCAGAACACACTGGTATCTACTTACTACAGTACATCTACAGGCACTTCATCTAAAGACAAATACTAGAAAGAGTATTCTAGCCTAAACCCAGTGCCAGAACAGTAGACCACAGTCTAGAGAGGCTGCATCTGAAATGGCTCCCTGTTCTCTGTAGTGTTATACTTTCGACCAGTGCCCATAGGCTAGTAATAAAGTAGTGCACTATATCGGGAATGGGGTGCCGTTTCGGAAGCACTTTGAGGTGCGCTTGATTTAGCTTGTCTCGTATGAGGAGGTTGCACTTCTTGGAATTTTTTGTTGGATCCATTGTGCCTGACAAGCTAAATGAAGTGCACCTCAGTTGTGTCAAATATTTTATATATGAATTCGACCTAGGTCTACTTTGAGGAGACACACTCTGTCTCAGTCTTCCACTTACCTACAGTACCACCAGAAACCTGCATCTTATACTTTTTAAACATGGACAAAAGTCTGCTTTGACGAAGTTACACTCTGCCTTCCACCTTTACACTACCGCCAGAAACCTTTAGCTGGAGACTTTTCAAACATGGAGGAGCTATTAACACGGTATTTAGTTTTTCATATGGTCGTAGTTTATATACACTGAACAAAAATATAAACGCACCATGTAAAGTGTTGGTCCCATGTTTTATGAGCTGAATCCCAGAAATGTTCCATATGCACAAAAAGCTTATTTCTCTCCAATTGTGTTCACAAATTTGTTTACATCTCTGTTAGTGAGCATTTCTCCTTTGCCACAATAATCCATCCACGTGACAGGTGTGGCATGTCAAGAAGCTGATTAAACAGCATGATCATTACACCGGTGCACCTTGTGCTGGGGACAATAAAACGCCACTCTAAAATGTGCAGTTTTGTCAGACAACACAATGCCACAGATGTTGAATTGAATGTAAATTTTTCTACCATAAGCCGCCTGCAACGTTGTTTTAGAGAATTTGTCAGTACGTGCAACCAGCCTCACAACCGCAGACCATGTGTAACCACGCCAGCCCAGGACCTCCACATCTGGCTTCTTCACCTACGGGATCGTCTGAGGAGTATTTCTGTCTGTAATAAAGCCCTTTTGTGGGGAAAAAACGAATTCTGATTGGCTGGGCCTGGCTCACCGGTGGGCAGGGGCGCCGCCATGGGTGGGCCTGGGAGGGCATAGGCCCACCCACTTGTGAGCCCCTGCCCAGTCATGTGAAATACATAGATTAGGGCCTAAGAAATGTGTTTAAATTGACTGATTTTATTAGATGAATTGTAACTTGAAATTGATGAATTGTAACATGAAATTGTTTCATGTTGCGTTTATATTTTTGTTCAGTATAAATCATTTAGCACTATGTCCTCGCCTTGTAGTGCACTTTTAGCTGAGGGATGGACAAATCTATACCATACTAGTGAGGTCACCTTTATGATGTTCCTGTACTACTTAGGTCACGTTTTGTACATCACAACATCACATCCTGGTTTCCCAGGATTCCCAGTCTCTGCTATGGTATTGACGTGTTCCAAGCATTTGCTCTCCTCTATTCTCCTACGCTTTCTAGTATATGTTGCTTTGAAGTGATGGAGGATAGAGGGGCAGAGAGAGTCTCTAGAGAGGTTGGAGAGAGAAAGAGAGGGAGAGGGAGGGTGAAAAGGAGATGGAACGAGAGATAGGCAGGAGGAGATGTGGAAGATGAAAGGACCAAAGGTTTCAGAAAGAAAGAGGACGGGGAACAATAGAAGATGAGGGGGTAACCAATGGGATTCAATGTCATATCAACTCTCCAATCAAAAGTCTCCGATCCATGTCTCTCTGCTTTAAGCTACAGTTTGTCCTGAATTAGCAGATGAAGATAAAAAATAACACACAAACAAACTTTCTCTGACTCTCTCTCTTCTCTCTCCCTCTCCCACTTTCTCTTTCTCTCTCTCTCTCCCTCCCTTCCCCTCTCTCACTTCTTTCTCTCCCTCTGTGTCTTATACCACATTCAGCTGCTACATCAGGGTAGTACATTCGTCTTGTAGTTTTGGCTAGTCTTTTAAAGTAGGCCGACATACTCAGAGTCCGACAACAGCACAGCTTACGCAGTCTGTCTATTAGAACGCATTTGGCACCTGGGAGAAACAATTCCATCATGAGCGATTCTAGGATTTTAGTAACACACACACACACACACAGTCTTCTCCTTTAGGTTTTTGTCTGTTTTTCGTCAAAGGTAATTTAGTGTTTCCTTTTACTGTAAGTGATCTGGAGATAGTGGTAATAGCATTTTACCAGCCATAATATGGTTCCACTCTGTCAGGTAAATGGAGCAGAGCATTAGAATGATACTGTACTGTGGTGATGGATCTATCTATCTATCTATCTATCTGTCTGTCTGTCTGTCTGTCTGTCTGTCTGTCTGTCTGTCTGTCTGTCTGTCTGTCTGTCTGTCTGTCTGTCTGTCTGTCTGTCTGTCTGTCTGTCTGTCTGTCTGTCTGTCTGTCTGTCTGTCTGTCTGTCTGTCTGTCTGTCTGTCTGTCTGTCTGTCTGTCTGTCTGTCTGTCTGTCTGTCTGTCTGTCTGTCTGTCTGTCTGTCTGTCTGTCAGTCAGTCAGTCAGTCAGTCAGTCAGTCAGTCAGTCAGTCAGTCAGTCAGTCAGTCTGTCTGTCTGTCTGTCTGTCTGTCTGTCTGTCTGTCTGTCTGTCTATCTATCTATCTATCTATCTATCTATCTATCTATCTATCTATCTACCTATCTATCTATCTATCTATCTATATACTGTTGTAAAGACTAGGGCAGGGATCATCAACTATCATCAACAGCAGCCTCCACTGAGTTTTTTCTTGAGCGGATGGTTGGAGGTCCGAAACATAATTACAAATAATATTTGTAGACTGCCAATTGTAAAGCATCAGAATTTCAGATCTTTCTTACATTTGTATACGATCACGTCTCTCTATTATGCGCGGGAATATTTGGGAACAGATTTCCAAAATTAAAACCACTTTCCTGGTGTTTTTACAGTCTTACAGTCAACAATGACATTTTTTTTTTTTACTTGGGGGTGCCAAATCAAATTCTGTGGGCCGCCAGTTGGGGACGCTGGACTGGGGTGATGTGTGTAAACAACTACTAATGTTTGAGAGAAGATCTGCCAGAAATTATTGCTATAAAGACCCTGAAAACAAACATATAAAAACACTTTTTTTTTCTCAACAAAGCACTTTTAGCAACAGAGACAGAACCATATCTTTCCATGTCTCTATCCCTCATAAAGACAAACACAGCACAATGCACGGCCACACCGTCCTTCCCCTTCCTGTGAGGACATCGATCAAACCAACAATACAAACCTCCACACTTCAGAAAGCTGCCCCAGCCTGCCTATAAACATTTAGAAATGGGATTATTGTTGACACAGCCACATCAATGGACATTTATTTAAGTCAGAGAATGATTCCCACTTGGAATGGGGTGAGAAGGAAAGGGTTGATGTTTGTCTGTCTCCACCCTGTCTGCACACATAGAGAGACACACACACACACACACACACACACACACACACACTGGCATCGACGGCAGGCACCCAACCTACCTCCCCCCTTGCTCTGTCATCTTTTTCTCACCTCTCCAACCGCCACTTGCGCCTGATGCCCGTGCCACGCTGGCACCGCCATCTGCTGACTGTCGGCCTGGCACACACTTACACACACAGTGGTCCTGGCAGTGTCCGGACAGCCAGGTGGCATGTCACCAAACCCCCCACTCTTCCGGATCTCTCTGTGTGAGGCCATAGGATTAAGGTTAGGATCTAGGCTGCAGAATCACAGCGAGAGAGAGAGAGAGAGAGAGAGAGAGAGAGAGAGAGAGAGAGAGAGAGAGAGAGAGAGAGAGAGAGAGAGAGAGAGAGAGAGAGAGAGAGAGAGAGAGAGAGAGAGAGAGAGAGAGAGAGAGAGAGATGACCTCTCTGTCCTCTGGTCGTCACTATATGGCCAAGCCCCGCATAGTTGTACAACTTCTCTTCTTAAAATCAGATTTTAAACCTAACCTAAACCACACTGCTAATCTTAAACCTAACCCTAACCTAAACCACACTGCTAATCTTAAACCTAACCCTAACCTCAACCACAATGCTAATCTTATGCCTAACCCTAATATTAAATTAACACAAAAACATTTTTGGATCATACATTTTTACGATAAAGTCAATTTTGACTTTGCAGCTTGGGCATCTAGTGGAAACCCTGTCCACTAGCTGCTACTACTCCATCCCAAAACCAAGACTGGTGAACAGGACAAAGTAGTGTCACAACACACACAGTTACTACAAGTGCAGGAGGGTAAAGAAAGTAATGGAGGGGAGATACATCTCTCTTCCATTCAAATTATACAATGACAGTGGGTATTTCAATCAGGCTTGAGGTTTTCAATCAGAGATGCTCCATAGCCTAGTATATTGACAAGAAGCCAGTTGGCATTGGTAGCATGACTCAGAGTTGAATCTCTAATACCTTTGTGCAGGCTAACAATAACTGGCCAAACACCCTGAATCAAACCCCAAATCCCACTCCAGGGGTGTTATCTCACTTCCAGGTGACCAACTGTCAGAGAGTGGTGGGGGTGGTAAGGGGTGGGGTCTTGTCCAGCTGTCACTCATGTCTGATCTCACTCCATGGCTGTGTCTGTCTGCCAAGACCCAGCATGGGGACAGCAGGGCCAGGCATGACCTGGTTGGGTGCTGACAACTTGGACCACTGAACACACCACAGCCTGAGGAGAGGACAAGAGAGGACAGAGGTTGTCTTGTTAAGCCTGAATAATAAGAGCGTCTGGCCTATATTCTCATCTTTATTCTTTACTGTCTGGAGTGGGAAGACTAGTTCCTCTCTTTTATCTCCTAAGGTACAATACTTCTGTACCTTGAGTCTTTATGTTCTCATTTTGGGAGGTTGGCACAGATGTTCCCATGTGGAGAGCAGCTTGGGGTCAGGCTCCTCTGTCCTTTTCAGGAAGGGATGGGAAACTAGGGCGGATATCATTACACATTATACATCAACATACAGTGCATTCGGAAAGTATTCAGACCCCTTGACTTTTTCGGCATTTTGTTACGTTACAGCCTTATTCTAAAATGGTGAGGGAAAAAAGCAATGTAATCCAATCTACACACAATACCCCATAATGACAAAGCAAAAACTGTTTTTTTTTTTTTTAAATCTTTGCAAATTTATTACAAATAAAAAACAGAAATATCACATTTACATAAGTATTCAGACCCTTTACTCATTACTTTGTTGAATCACCTTTGGCAGCGACTAAAGACTCAAGTATTCTTGGGTATGAGACTACAAGCTTGGCACACCTGTGTTTGGGAAGTTTCTCCCATTATTTTCTGCAGATCTTCTCAAGCTCTGTCAGGATTGATGGGGAGCGTCTCTGCACAGCTATTTTCAGGTCTCTCCAGAGATGTTCGATCGTGTTCAAGTCCGGGCTTTGGCTGGGTCACTCAAGGACATTCAGATACTTTAAAATAAATTTAACCTTTATTTGACTTGTCCCGATGCCTGTGTGCTTAGGGTCGTTGTCCTGTTGGAAGGTGAACCTTCGCCCCAGTCTGAGGTTCTGGCCACTCTACCATAAAGGCCTGATTGGTGTACTGCTGCAGAGATGGTTGTCCTTCTGGAAAGTTCTTCCATTTCCACAGAGGAACTCTGGAGCTCTGTCAGAGTGACCATCAGGTTTTGGGTCACCTCCCTGACCAATGACCTTCTCCCCCGAATGCTCTGTTTGGCCGGGCGTTCAGTTCTAGGAAGAGTCTTGGTGGTTCCAAACGTCTTCCATTTAAGAATGATGGAGGCCACTGTGTTCTTGGGGACCTTCAATGCAATTTTTTTCTACCCTTCCCTAGATATGTGCCTCGACAAAATCCTGTCTCGGAGCTCTATGAACAATTCCTTCGACCTCATGACTTGGTTTTCCATGTTAATCAATTTTAGAATCAAGGCTGTAACGTAACAAAATGTTGAAGAAGTCAAGGGGTCTGAATACTTTCCGAATGCACTGTACAGTTTACACGTCCATGGTATAAAACTCTTAAATATACTGACTGACGGGTATGCAAAGATATAAAATAACATGTACATAAATATATACAATATAAATACAGCGGGTGAAATAAGTATTGAACACGTCACCATTTTTCTCAGTAAATATATTTCCAAAGGTGCTATTGACATGACATTTTCACCAGATGTTGGTAACAACCCAAGTAATCCATACATACAAAGAAACCAAAACAAATAAGTTCAGAAATTAAGTTATGTGTAATAATGTGAAATGACAAAGGGAAAACGTATTGAACACACTTACTGATATTTATTTAATACTTTGTACAAAAGCCTTTGTTGGTAATGACAGCTTCAAGACGCCTCCTGTATGGAGAAACTAGTCGCATGCATTGCTCTGGTGTGATTTTGGCCCATTCTTCCACACAAACAGTCTTCAAATCTTGAAGGTTCCTTGGGCCTCTTCTATGAATCTTGATCTTCAGTTCTTTCCATAGTTTTTCAATGGGATTTAAGTCAGGTGATTGGCTGGGCCATTCTAGCAGCTTTATTTTCTTTCTTTGAAACCAATTGAGAGTTTCCTTGGCTGTGTGTTTGGGATCATTGTCTTGCTGAAATGTCAACCCTCGTTTCATCTTCATCATCCTGGTAGATGGCAGCAGATTTTTGTCAAGAATGTCTCGGTAAATTGACCTGGTCGAGGCAAATTTATGGTGAAATGATTGTCTTTCCACTTCCGTATTATGGCCCCAACAGTGCTCACTGGAACATTCAGAAGCTTAGAAATGCGCCTATAACCAATGCCATCATTATGTTTTGCAACAATTAGGTTGAGAAGGTCTTGAGACAGCTCTTTGCTTTTACCCATCATGAGATGTGTCTTGTGTGACACCTTGGCAATGAGACCTTTTTGTAGGCCATCAGTTGGGACTGAACCAGCTGATATTAATTTGCACTGACAGGGGGCTGGATTGCTTTTTAATTACTGATAGTTTTCAGCTGTTGTCTTGGCTTTCCATGCCTTTTTGCACAATACTTTTTCCCTGTGTCATTTCACATTATTACACATAACTTAATTTCTGAACGTATTTGTTTTGGTTTTACTTACTGAGAAAAATGGTGACGTGTTCAATACTTATTTCACCCGCTGTATATATATAAATATATATAATGTGCATTATAAACATATTATAAACACAGCATAAACATATGAAGCGACCTTAAGACCAGAAAACATAATGGTTTCAAGATCACTGTTAAAGATCCAGGATCTTAAGCACTTACAAATGTGTATCATATTGTACATTTTTGCACAACGTAACATATCATTTGACACATTTGTGCACAATTTTCAGGGACCCGTTTTGGCTGGTGAGCCCTACTTTCAGAACTATGGGCTGAACTTATACAAAATACATCGCATTACTCTTATATCTTTATCAGTAAGAACAAATGTTCATTCACAGCTGTGTCCTCCTCTATCAGGCTTTATTTCCTTTCTTGAAAATTGATTGTTTATAACTGCCAAACCCTCCTCAATAGGCTTCTCATTCTGACAAAATTTGAGAAGGAAAATGGGTTGTTGCTGACAAAATCTCTACAGCTCTATGGCTGGGAAGCATATACCGTGCTTTAAACAACCTTGGAAACTTAAATAGATGTACATCTGAGAGGTGAGGAGGGTTACTGTCGGCTAGAGAACCACAGGTACTGCAGCTGGAAAAAGAAATGGTAACAAATTACCTGTTGTAGGCTATTTACTGTAGGTCTATGTGAAGTATGTTTTTGTAAAAAAAGAAAGGATACAGTGTGTGTGTGTGTGTGTGTGTGTGTGTGTGTGTGTAGCCTACTGTGTGCATATCTTAGGCATGCTGTTCTACAGAAGGGACCTGACCAGAGCAGAGCAGAGTGCTGTGCTACATGCCTTAAGTGGGCCTGAAGTCACACCCAGCTGTGAAATGGTTCCTAGAACAGCTTTTATATACACTTCAAAATCTCGCTTACACACCCATTCAAAGAGCCTTTCTGTTTTTGTCCTCTCTATTCAGTTCAACTTTCAGAGCAAGGCATCACCTCACTTTGGTGTGTGTGTGCATGTGTGTGTTTATTTGTGTGTGTGTGTGTTTTAATAGTGGGGGAGCAATTATGGTTATTTTATTTAATTGTATAGGCTAACAGATTAGATATAATAGTCCACTGATTAGTAATACGCAATATCAACCTCTCGAAAGGTGGTGCTGCTGTGGGAGCATTGTAGGTTTCCTTATAAATTAAAAGCTTAGCCTACTATAGCATCCATTTAGACCTGGCATCATTGCAGGCTTCCTTGTCATAGCGTAGCAGTAATATACTAGTCAGGTTCCCTTCTCATTATTTACACTGTATAGCAGTTCGGCTCCTACAGTATAGGCTGAGTTGGTAATCGATGGGGGCAATGCAGTTTCACCAGTCCTCCAATTAAGAAAAGCGTACATTACCACGTCAACAAAGCCGTTTTCTAAAATCTCGTAGGGGAACAGGACGCTCGAGAACCAGGGAAAAGCACATTTGACTGGAAGTAACGGTACAGGGGACAATTAAGCGAGCAAATACGGTAATTGATTTATAATAACACTTTTATGCTGGTTTTGTGTGGATCATGCTGTCGGAATGGTGCTATTATTTGTTAGTTTGTTTTTGTCGCTGTGATTTTTGTTAGGCTACTGGCGGGCATAGTGAGTTCTCATCCAAAGACAGGACATTGCTAGCAGCGCAGGCAGCATAGGCTTAGGTTAGGTAACAGCACCGTGGGACTTGCTGTGTTCCTCAGTCAAGCATCAAAAGCTATTGATAGTTTACACATCCTCGTAATCCCATCTCTGAGCCATTTTAATTCAAGTATGCTGATTGAATTTGGCTGTTATTTATTTTCCCATCATTTGACTCATCCTGCTATTGTGAGACTAGCCTATTTATTGGCGCATCTAGGCAGGCTGCTAAACTTGAATTATTTATTAGACTGCTGGCTGACAGAAAGGAATGCTCCATTTGGATGGAGAGAAAGACACAAATAGTCTGGAAAGGAGATGCAGTATATGACGTCCCCGTAATAGGTCCCCGTAATAAGTTTGTTTTAATCAAAAGCCTATTAGGCTAATGTGAAGAGTGCAGCTCATACCACAAAGTAAACAAGTAAATGCATAGGCTATATAGCTAGACGCTATTTGCAGTGGTTTATATGGCGGTTATATATTTCTTTTTGATGTTTTGATATCCGTGCATGCCGTTGTCTAACCATCCTCCTGACAGTAAAACCCAACGCTGGCACTTGTTCAGCACTCATAATGAATGTATCCTGTCCACGCCTGCGCAGTCACCATTCATCTTTGAATCTCCTGCAAAGGAGAAACCAGCAGGCGAGCTCTTTGACTGAACGTCGGTACTTGGATTCCGTCCTGTCAACGAGAGTCTGAACTGAAAACTGTGCCTGGTATCAACGTATGTTTGGATATCTTTTCCCACTGCAGTAACATTTCAACCGTAAGTAGTCAGCATATATTTTATATTGAACGCCTTTTTGTGGGTTGTGGCGTGCTACACACACGGTTCGCTGACAAGAAACAAATGCTGCCAGCAAGCTGGAACTCTCGCGGAGTGGCATGCATGGTCAGGGACCAGTGCCGGTGTATCTGCTGTAGCTAACATTGTAACAACGGTGTAACTAATTGTACCATCCAACTAAGGAGATTATACTGTTTTTATAGATTGGCACATTGTTGCCAATTTGATTGACTAATGTTAAGTGTAAATAACAAATAACTCTATGTCTAGCGAGTGAAGCTAGTCAAATGTTTTCACCACCTTTGCTGTTTAGTTTATTAGGAGCCCCATTAGCTACTGCACAACGCAGAAGCTACTCTTCCTTGGGTCGACATAAAACAAACAAATACATGACAAAGTACAGAACAGTTATAGACAAGAACAACATCAAATATTACATCAAATAAAATACAATAAAAAAACAAGATACAAATTTATATATTGGAAAGACAAGAGACAACAAAAATACTATTGACTAATTACAGCAGCCTACAGATAAATACCATTTTTAGAAAGAGGCGCTGTGATACAATATGTTGTTTTTAATCAGTTTTTTTAAAGCTACGTTTGCTTTTGCCAGAGTACCTCTGGTGGCAGAGCATTCCATGAAGACATGGCTCTATACATAAATGAGCGACGCATTACATCTGTTGGTTAAGGTACAGTTTAGAAACCCATAGTGGTGTGTCTTGTGGGGTATATATGTCTGTTTGAAGTGTATGCAAATAGATTATACAGGTATTTAGGCATTTTCAACACACACACCTTTATTTGCTGTGATGGAGATTTAAATAGTACTGACTAATCGATTTGTCACTTTTTGACACTAGTGACTATTCATAGGCTATATACAATATGTGTGTAATTGTTACAGCAATAGACGGTGTCATAACATCGCTTACTAGAGCAGGTGTCTAGCTTTACTTACGCAGTGAATATTGCGAGGCGCGTTTACTGAATCGTTTAAACAATTTAGCAATTTGCTTCGCACTAGCAGTTGTAAATTAATGTTTATCAAAAGTAGTAATTAATAAAAAATACATCGGCATTATGTGCGTTTGATGTATCGTACCTTTCGAAAATGGCTTTGGAAATAGTTTTTCATGTAAGTTCTGGGGTTGTAGACAATCCTCTGCGCTCTTTCTAAAGTGTCTGGAAACCATACTCAAGTGAAGTAAACAAGTCGAGGTTTAAAGTAAACAAACCAATAGACTATGTTGATTTAGTTTCATGATTTTACAGATCCATTGCATTTTGCCATTGCATTTTCTCTGTGTAAAACTCTCCAACATGAGTGTCTGCGAACAAAGCACAAAACGTGGACATATTTCCTCATTTAGGTTTGTGTCCTCTCATCTCTTCCTCATATCTGCTTGTGTTTGTGTGTGTCTGTGTGTGTTTAGCGTAATGCTCAGCATCTGGCTTGGAAATTGATCTATGCACACTGTCGGAAATTGCAAACAGCTTGTGGGGATAGTTGTGTGTTTCCAAAAGTTAATTATTTTATTGAATCTGATTTATTTGATTCTGTAAAGGTATGAGAAATGTAAATGTTGGGCTATATGTTTACATAGGCCAATGTCTTCCCCCAACCTACCTGCTTTTCTAGTGTTGAGTCTAAATACAGCAAGAGAGTGTGAGAGGGTTAAGGGTGAGAGTGGAGAGCTTTGTCGCTTTAGAAAGACCCTCTGTCACCTTTACGTCCACTAAAGGTGGTCTTTTGCTTTGTACTATTTAGTGCCCAGTGGGAGATGTGTATGATGCTTAGTTCATACATCTTTAATGCAATCACGTTTGTTTGTTCTTTCTGTTGGTCAAAAAGAGGAAGCTGTGGTCATAAGGAGACTTGCGCAAACTTGGCCTACATGGGAGGTCAGGAAGGAAGAAGCCTCTGCTCTTGAAAAATAATATCAAGACACAACTGACTTTTGCCAGACAACACCTGGGTAAAGTCAGTTGTGTCTATTATTTTTTGAGAATAAGAGGCTTCTTCCTTCCTGACCATGCAATTCGACATTGATTGTGGCAAGAGAGGCCTGTAGATCCCTTGATGTTACCCTGGTGTTCTTAGAGACTTCTATGAGCGTCTTTCGGTCAGCTCTTGGGCTGACTTTGGTGGGATGACCTGTCCTAGATAGTTTGCCAGTGGTCTGGAATTTTCGTCGGACAGTGGAATGATGTACTTTGAATTGCTTGGAAATTGATTTGTAACCCCTCCCAGTAGGGCTGGGCGCTATGAACAAAATCTCATATCTCAATATAGGTCATTTCATATCCCGATAACGATACATATCACGATATAGCACATTATCTGTAAATTCAACGTTTATATAAAATGACCACATGTAAAGGCCAATTTCTTATTACATTTTGAATAAAAGGTACTTACTCATATTTTATTATTCCTCCTTTTATTTAGAACCTGTGCAAATTTTTAATTAAGCATGTAACAAAATATAAAATAATGTATTAAAAAAAAAAAAAAAAAAAAAAACATATAATAACTGTTTGAATTGTAGCAGCAAACAAATTAATACAGGCCTGACAAATATTGGTATATAAAATACCAACGGTAAACATGGAAAACTTTCTCAGGTTTAAACTATAGCAACAAAATAAGGCTCACAAAAAAATATATAAAATATAACAAGTAAACAAAACACTCCTTCAAGTTTGAAATATAGAATTATATGACAACAACCAAAGTGCAGCAAACAAAATAGATATTTGTCAACAATGCCTCTTGCAACGTCTGAGTCGGGGGTTTGTTTTGAACACTCGACTGTACTTTTTTGGGTCTCATCCGTAGACTCTCTGTACTGTTTCACATGATTCTCGCATAGGTGTTAAAATAGGTTAGTGGTGTTTGAGCCTGTTGTCGGGACCAGCCTGCGGCATATTTTGCAGAGGACGGTTTTCTGGTCCGTGTCAGACTTTTCATACCCAAACCACGTCCATGCGACCGAAGTAGCCCCTCTTTTAGGTACGAGCTCCGTGTCTCCGTGCACTGTATCACGTTCACTCTCCTCCATGTTTGTTTGTGTTGTGGAAGAACGCAAAGCGTCGTCCAATTGACAAAAATATTGCCATAAAGAGTGTGATTTGCGACACAACAAAATAAACGATAGAGCATAATATGAAACGATAGACGTTTTTCTATCGTCACACGATATATATCGTCATATCGCCCAGCCCTACCTCCCAGACTCATGGGCATCAATAATCTTTCTTCTGAGGGCCTCAGGTAGGTATTTTGATCTTTGAATGATGTGTTACCACACACCCATATGGTTAAGACTAAACCAGACCAATTTTCTTATCTTTATGGAAGGCTGGAAGTTTCTCTCTAATGTTTTCTAATAATTTTCACTTGTTTTGGTACATCTAATTCTAATTTTAGCCATTTTATGTGATGGTAAAAGTAGGAGTGTACTAACGTTTTCCCCATAAGGAAAAGGCATTTTTGTTTATTTTAATAGCATAACATTTTCAAAGTTATTTTTTTTTGTGTGATTTGTTAAATTGGGTAACCTTTATCTGTCAATAGTGTTGAAGTGAAGATTACATATCCATCTGTCCAAATATGTAAAAGAAAAGTACTTACTTTTTCACATGACTGTACATACACACACGTACACACACATACGTATACACGGTACACACACACACGGTACACACACACATGCACACAAGCACATACAGTCAAAACAACATTCAATACATTTAGCCCTGTTAACGTCTTGTCTCATCTCATATTTTAAAAGCAGTTTTTCGAATGTAGAAATTAGCCTTGTTTTTGTATAGCCTATGCCTAGGCTATGTATGTTTTCTGTATGTTGGTGTGTGTGAAGGGGGTTAGCCAATGGATAAATGAGCTGAAAAAGGATAATTTTCCTCTCAATATGACTGAGGTGTATGTGGGCCTCTCTCTCTCTCTCCATTCTCTCTCTCTGTCTCTCTTTTCTCTTTCTCTCCCTCTCCCTTTCTTCCTCTCCTTCCTGCTGATCGGCGCTATTCCTGGATTCCATGCGGAGGTGATAGGAAATGCGAACGGCGTGAGTGAATTAGCTTTTTTTCAGTTGCCAGACCAGGGAAGCTTGGGTTCCCTCTTTCCCTCCTGAGGTTGGGCAGCAGAAACAGACGGAAACTAAAAACCATCTCCGCCTTTGTTCTCTGGCCAGTCAGGAAGATCACACATTGTTTTATATATACATTTTTTGCGTGACTATTTTTTCCCCCTTCTGTTGCAGATGGATGCAGTCAGACGGAGAAGAGTGAAAGGCATGGAATAGGTGTGTGTGTGTGTGTGTGTGTGTGTGTGTGTGTGTGTGAGAGGTTAAGAGATATAGCATCACTGAGTCAGACTCAGCAGGCTGGCTCTTTTTATTGCTAAGAGGAGGAATATTCTAAAGAGCTCTTTTTAGAGCCGAGGGTCCTCCCTGAGGTAATGTGTGTGTGTATCCTCCCTGAGGTAATGTGTGTGTGTATCCTCCCTGAGGTAATGTGTGTGTGTATCCTCCCTGAGGTAATGTGTGTGTGTATCCTCCCTGAGGTAATGTGTGTGTGTATCCTCCCTGAGGTAATGTATGTGTGTATCCTCCCTGAGGTAGTGTGTGTGTGTGTGTATCCTCCCTGAGGTAGTGTGTGTGTGTATCCTCCCTGAGGTAGTATGTGTGTGTATCCTCCCTGAGGTAATGTGTGAGTGTGTATGTGTGTATCCTCCCTGAGGTAGTGTGTGTGTGTGTGTATCGTCCCTGAGGTAGTGTGTGTGTGTATCCTCCCTGAGGTAGTGTGTGTGTGTATCCTCCCTGAGGTAGTGTGTGTGTGTGTGTGTGTGTGTGTGTGTGTGTGTGTGTGTGTATGTGTGTATCCTCCCTGAGGTAGTGTGTGTGTGTGTATGTGTGTATCCTCCCTGAGGTAGTGTGTGTGTGTGTATGTGTGTATCCTCCCTGAGGTAGTGTGTGAGTGTGAATGTGTGTATCCTCCCTGAGGTAGTGTGTGTATGTGTGTATCGTCCCTGAGGTAGTGTGTGTGTGTATCCTCCCTGAGGTAGTGTGTGTGTGTATCCTCCCTGAGGTAGTGTGTGTGTGTGTGTGTGTGTGTATGTGTGTATCCTCCCTGAGGTAGTGTGTGTGTGTGTATGTGTGTATCCTCCCTGAGGCAGTGTG
>CM042403.1:19538888-19576388 GCA_023634145.1 Thymallus thymallus
CACTGGGAATGGTGATCTAACTGACCTAAGACAGGGAATGTTTACTAGGATTAAATGTCAGGAATTGTGAAAAACTGAGTTTAAATGTATTTGGCTAAGATGTATGTAAACCTCCGGCTTCAACTGTATACACTACCATTCAAAAGTTTTGGGTCACTTAGAAATGTCCTTGTTTTCCATGAAAGCATACATGAAATGAGTTGCAAAATGAATAGGAAATATAGTCAAGACGTTGACTATAATGATTTTTAATTGAAATAACAACATTTGCTTTCAGTCAAAGAATCCTCCATTTGCATCAATTACAGCCTTGCAGACATTTGGCATTCTAGTTGTCAATTTGTTGAGGTAATCTGAAGAGATTTCACCCCATGCTTCCTGAATCATCATCTCCCACCAATCGCAAGATGCAGCCTGTGGCCAAAACACTGAAGCCTGGTCCATTGATTTAGTTCCACAGCTTTGATAATGTTTGATCCATTATCAGTGGTGATGCACGTCTGGCCCTCTTCTTTCAGACCCCAACTGGACAACGACTCTCTGAGTCCATGGGCAATATTCTCTCCTGTGTGGTCACCAGGAAAGTATGCTGTTTGTAGCCAGCGACTCTTCAACTGAAAGTAATCATTTATGAAGTGTACGGTGAGACTTAGGTACGGCTCCAATTAAGTGCCGTCCACAGGGTATGGCATGGCGTTGCAAAATGGAGTGATAGCCTTCCTTCTTCAATATCCCTTTTACTCTGTACAAATCTCCCACTTTACCACCACCAAAGCACCCCCAGACCATCACATTGCCTCCACCATGCTTGACAGATGGCGTCAAGCACTCCTCCAGCATCTTTTGATTTGGTCTGCGTTTCACGATTGTACTTTTTTGGGATCCGAACAACTCAAACTTAGATTTGTCTGTCCATAACACTTTTTTCCAATCTTCCTCTGTCCAGTGTCTGTGTTCTTCTGCCCATCTTAATCTTTTCTTTTTATTGGCCAGTCTGAGATATGGCTTTTTCTTTGCAACTGTGCCTAGAAGGCCAGCATCCCGGAGTCGCCTCTTCACTGTTGACCATGAGACTGGTGTTTTGTGGGTACGATTTAATGAAGCTGCCAGTTGAGGACGTGTGTCTAGTTTGCGCAGTTGTGCACCGAGGCCTCCCACTCCTCTTTCTATTCTGGTTAGAGCCAGTTTGCGGTGTTCTGTGAAGGGAGTAGTACACAGCGTTGTACGAGATCTTCAGTTTCTTGGCAATTTCTCGCAAGGAATAGCCTTAATTTCATAGAACAAGAAAAGAGTTTCAGAAGAAAGTTATTTGTTTCTGGCCATTTTGAGCCTGTAATCGAACTCACAAATGCTGATGCTCCAGATTCTCAACTAGTCTAAAGAAGGCCAGTTTTATTGCTTCTTTAATCAGCACAACAGTTTTCCATAAAAAATCTGCTGTTTCCAGCTACAATAGTCAATAGTCATTTACAACATTAACAATGTCTACACTGTATTTCTGATCAATTTGATGGGATCAATAAAGTATCTATCTATCTATCTATCTATCTATCTATCTATCTATCTATCTATCTATCTATCTATCTATCTATCTATCTATCTATCTATCTATCTATCTATCTATCTATCTATCTATCTATCTATCTATCTATCTATCTATCTATCTATCTATCTATCTATCTATCTATCTATCTATCTATCTATCTATCTATCTATCTATCTATCTATCTATCTATCTATCTATCTATCTATCTATCTAAAAACACCGACATTTCTAAGTGACCCCTAACTTTTAAATAGGACTGTATACAGTATATTTTTTTAAATCCACTCTTTTCAGTTTCTCCACAGACAAACAACCTGATCTCAAATGTAATTGCAACAAAACTATTTAAATACCATATTTAAATTTAGAAGGCTCTTTTGTCGGGGCGGTAAACTGTAATGTGTGTGTGGTGTGTGTACAGTGTTTGTATGTACACATCAGTCAAACAATTAGCAAAGCGTGGAAGTTACGGACAGACAGACATATGGAGTGATCTCTATCAGTTGACAGCTGTGTACGTAGTATTATGTTCTTTCCTCCACAGAATCCTATCAATCAGGTATACAGAGTAAACATGGGTCACGTGTGTCGGAGTATTTAGATCTGATTAATGGCCTGTGTTACCTCATGTATTTGTCTGTTTGGCCTGGTGTCACTATACTACATGCTTTGATATTGATTCTGATAATGAAAGAATAACACACACACACACACACACACACACACACACACACACACACACACACACACACACACACACACACACACACACACACACACACACACAGACAGACAGACACACAGACACAGGAAGGTCATTCCTCACAGCACAGCAGCCAGCCCTATAAGCCCTTAAGGCTGGTGTGTAATTGGAAAATATCCCAGGCTCTGTGAAACTTCCAGTTGCGTATCCATCCCTCATTTCTCACTTCCCTCAAATCCTCAGGATTTTAGTCAACCAGCTAACAGATCCTGCTCCCTCCCTCCCTCCCTCCCTCCCTCCCTCCCTCCCTCCCTCCCTCCCTCCCTCCCTCTATTTCTCCTTCTTTTCCCCTGGAAAGTACAGACTCATTAATAGGCCAACTTTACGTACGCGACACAGAATCGCCATTTTTCGTAGCTAATTGTAGTACATTAGGCTTATGACATGACAGGGTCTGGGGAGGTGCATACTTCGAGTCCTGGCTCTAGTGATGTTTCTAGGCCAAGGTGAGCTAAGATGCCAGAGGACAGAGGAGAATATGCAGCCAGGTGTCTGTGGGCTTTGTCAAGGTGTGTGTGCGTGTATGTGTGTGTGTGTGCGCGCGTGTGTGTGTTGTTTCAGATGCACACACAGCATATGTTTTACTATTCTTGTGGGGACCTAAAATGTATTTCCATTCAAAATCCTATTTTCCCTAACCCCCCCCCACACACACACACACACAGGGAGCTGTTGTACCACCAGCTTGGTGTGTCTAATGCGTTCATGTTTTTCTATATCTGCATCTGTTTCCTTGGCTCTGCGCTCACCTGTCCCATTACAGTCAATCAGAGTTGAATTGGCAATGCTTGTTTTTCTGTCTACCATGGCACCGGTATCGTATCATAGCACTCAGTCTCCAGAGTATTGTAGTCATATTTTCTAGACAACTAGAAAATGTTATCGTGTAGGAGACAATTTCACTGTAGTGTTGTCAAGATACCATAAGTTTTACTTTGACGCCGATACCAGGTTTAGCATCACATTACTCGATACCATCACAATACTCAAAACGATACCACAAAAAAAAAGAAGACATATTAGCCGAAGTCACAGAATGGCACTTGATCCAGACAGATAAACTTAGTTACTGCTCAATCGTTGGGCAACTTTGAGTTCAATATCATTACATAAAAAGATGTACATTTTTTGAGACATCCATGTATGCGTTAATTGAATCAATAATACAATCAGTCTGACTTTTTTTTTTTTTTTACCAATCTAACTACAAAACAACATAATGGTATTTATTTATTTAATACTTTATTTGAATGTTAAATCTCTGTTGATAAACTGGTTAAATCCAGATGTAGCCTAGGTCTATTCACAATATAGGTGAATGCATATTATTCAATAGGCGTGTGTGAATGCACTGAGTTATTAAGCTAGTTTTAGCTGATTTCATGGGGCTCCGTTCCATTAAGGATTTATTTTATTTTACTGATTAACAACATGGTTCCGTGAATAGAGTTGGGTTCCTGGTTAGGACAGTGTTTTTGTTCTGTAATCTCCATTTCAACGTGGGATGTGGATGTGGGGATATTCTTAAGTGCTAAATTACATAATCCTCACCTTGTTTAGTGCTAGTCCTTGTTAATCTCTTTACAGAGAAACCTGGAGTCACCTGTTGTTGTTGTCTTGGAACAGCAGTAGGTTAAACCAACTAGAGGATAACTCTCCCTCTCTTCCTCTCTCTCTATTTCTCTCTCTCTCTCTCTCTCTCTCTCTCTCTCTCTCTCTCTCTCTCTCTCTCTCTCTCTCTCTGTCTTTCTTTTTCTGTCTCTCTCTTTCCCTCTCTCTCTATCCGTCTCTCTCAATTCAATTCAATTCAATTCAATTCAATTCAATTCAATTCAATTCAAGGGCTTTATTGGCATGGGAAACACATGTTAATATTGCCAAAGCAAGTGAAATAAACAATACAAATTAACAGTAAACATTACACTCACAGAAGTTCCAAAAGAATAAAGACATTTCAAATATCATATCATATCTATCTCTCTCTCTCTCTCCGCCCCCCCCCCTCCCTGTTTTCTAGCTCTCTCTCTGACTCTCTCTAACCCAAGAGAACTCTCTTTCTCTCTCTCCCTCTCTGGGTTGAGTTTCTCTATGACCACATGGTCTGGTTATGCTGTAGTCAGCTCCTGCTATTTCTGACCTCCTGAGCCCTTCTGCCTATTTAAGACTGACATAAGAACTCAACCTGACCAGCAGGTTAATCCAGATGGTCAATGAATTAATGAAAGTTGGTTCTCAGAAAAATAAGTTGAAGAATAATTTTTTAAAACCAAGTGACCATTACAGTCACAGTATAGTTCCACAGCAGTCAGTGTTTCAGAACTTGATAGAGTGGCGATTAGACACACATTAAGTGATTGAGTAGACCAGGAGAACAGCACAGTAAATGTTTGTCTGTCTGACTGGTTCGGTAATGATAGGTAGGGCGATTGTGGGAGGGACTTAGTGGTAGGAAGGGACCAGTCTGCTAGGAACGTCAGGTCGGCAGAAAAGAGCCAGTCGGATTCAGGGGGAGAAGGGGCAGGGAGAGAGGGACAGTGTGGGCATAGAGGAGGCGGTAGTGGTAGCCAGGAACAACCAGCCAGGAACAACAACCCAGGTTGAGATTAGCTTACGACTGGCTACCTATGCCTCTCCGCTCCCTCTCCCTCTCCAGTAGCAGCTCATAGGTTCCCTGGGAATTCTACTGACCCAGTTTACGTTACAGCAGGAGTTATTTTTACATATTTAACAGAAGGAGACAATGGCTGCTGTCCTGTCCTCACCGATCGATCACGTCCTCCTCCCCTCGTTCCTCCACATCATGGGGAGAGGGGGGAAGGGAGGGGGAGGTTTGGGACAGGTCATCCATCTGCCGCTAATGATGAAAGATGGGAGGACTAGGAAGAGGAGAGAGAGAGAGGGAGAGGGAGGTGGGAGAGAGAGAGGAGGGAGAGATGAGGAGAGTGTGTCGTGTGATTTTTGGGAGCAAAGGCAAATGTTGCCAAAATGTTGATCCGTATTGCTTTTATCAATGTTGTCAGGCTGCTTGCTTACACACACAGTCTTTTGTGCGTGACATCTCAACCTTGAGTTCCCTTGGCGAAGCAAGCAAGGTGACACATGGTGCAACCACAGTGCTTCGACTGACTGCAGCACACACACCACACACACACACACACACACACACACACACACACACACACACACACACACACACACACACACACACACACACACACACACACACACACACACACACACACACACACACACACAGATCTATCTCTGTCACCCCCTCCCCTTAGCCCTGTGTACAGAAGCGGTAGCAGGATGGTTCAGTCTCTGGGGGGCCTCTCTCTCACCCTCCTCTCTCTCACCCTCTCTCTCTCTCTGCAGCTGCAGCGGAGGCTGAATCAGGGTTATCAGGAGTGTGTCTGCAGTTTCTTGTTTACCTCCACCTGTGCCTTCTCCTGTGCCCTCTCCTGTGTCCCTCTGCTGTTTAAAGCCTCACTAAACTCGCTCCATCGACAGGCCTGAAGCTGCCTTCCACTCAGTTTCTAAGTTAATGACACCCCAGAACAACAACTCTGCTAGCCCTCTGCTAAGTAGTTAGAGTGTAGCATCCTGTGTTCCGATTGTTTGAACTGAAGGAATTGATCTTGATGGCATAATGGAATTAGCCAAGTTGTTGTGTTTGTTAAGGAACATTTTGATCTGACCTCTTTGTACCGATGTTCTCTGAGCAGACAGACACACACACACTGTGCAGAAATCCCAGGGGGGTTTGAGATAAGCTTCCTCCTCCACCTCATGCCTGGCTGGCTGGGGTTGTGAATTTCTCAATTTCTAAAAGACAAGCCGACTAAAACAGGAGAGGCGAAGGCCGTAGCCATGGCAACCTGGAGACGAAAGTGAAATAATTGGGTCTGGCCCATATTTTGTAAAAAAATATATAAGAGGAAAGAGGAAGCCCCTTGCAGTTACATTTAGACTGTTTCTTACTTGTTGTTCTTATTTTTTAATGTGTCTTTTTCCCAAACCTTGGTCTTATTTAACAGTGTGTGCTGGGCTGGGCTGTCAGGCTTCTTGGTAGCTAGCTAGGACAGGATGATGGATGAGTTGGCCAGGTACAGTCCTCCTCAAAGTGTCCTACATACCTTGACTACAGGCCTGTTTCTTCACTTTGAAAAACGTTGAGCGTTTGATTAAGTGTAGTGTAGTCCCAAAATCGTTTGATTTTGGGACTACACTATTTTATAGGTTGCATTGCACCATGCAAGCTCAGTCAAGCACAGAGAAAGTATTTTGTATGAAAACAAATACTCTTTTTTTTCAACCCAGGTCTCCTGGATAACCGATCTTTCCACTCCACAGCCTTGCCGGACAGACAGCTGGACAGACAGCCGGACAGACCACTACTCAAGCTTTTATTCCATTGTTTTGATTTACAGTTGAAGTCGGAAGTTTACATACAATTAGGGTGTAAGTCATTAAAACTCATTTTTCAACCACTCCACAGATTTCATGTTAACAAACTATAGTTTTGGCAAGTCGGTTAGGACATCCACTTTGTGCATGACACAAGTAATTCTTCCAACAATTGTTTACAGATGTGATATTGCGAGGGGTGAAAGTGAGCGATGAGGCGAAAATGAGAGAGAGAGAGAGATATAATGTAGATAGCAAGGATTTAATGGACAGAAGTAGACAGCAATACACATATAGATAATAACAAACAAAAACACATGGAGTTAAATAGTGAACCTGATGGCCAATGTGGAACAGGTGTGGGTCATCAGGGTGTTGCTACCATCTTCCCCCGACCGCCGGTTAGAACGCCGGCGAGGATGATCGCTGGAGAGGAGGAGGGACCGGTGCTCTGCGCTGGGCATTCGTTACAACAGACAGATTATTTCACTTATAATTCACTATATCACAATTCCAGTGGGTCAGAAGTTTACATACACTAAGTTGACTGTGCCTTTAAACAGCTTGAAAAATTCCAGAAAATTAAGTCATGGCTTTAGAAGCTTATGATAGGCTAATTGACATAATTTGAGTCAATTGAAGGTGTACCTGTGGATGTATTTCAAGGCCTACCTTCAAACTCAGTGCCTCTTTGCTCGACATCATGAGAAAATCAAAAGAAATCAGCCAAGACCTCATAAAAAAAATTGTAGACCTCCACAAGTCTGTTTCATCCTTGGGGGCAATTTCCAAACGCCTGAATCAATCCCAGAACAACAGCAAAGGACCTTGTGAAGATGCTGGAGGAAACAGGTACAAAAGTATCTATATCCACAGTAAAACGAGTCCTATATCGACATAACCTGAAAGGCCGCTCAGCAAGGAAGAAGCCACTGCTCCAAAACCACCATAAAAAATCCAGACTACGGTTTGCAACTGCACATGGGGACAAAGATCAAACTTTTTGTAGAAATGTCCTCTGGTCTGATGAAACAAATATTGAAATGTTTGGCCATAATGACCATCGTTTTGTTTGGAGGAAAAAGGGGGATGCTGAAATAAATCATTCTCTCTACTATTATTCTGACATTTCACATTCTCCAAATAAAGTGGTGATCCTAACTGACCTAAAACATGGAAGTTTTACTAGGATTAAATGTCAGGAATTGTGAAAAACTGAGTTTAAATGTATTTGGCTAAGGTGTATGTAAACTTCCGACTTCAACTGTAGGTCTAGGGGTTATATTATGATTTGTGTCATTAATGGAAATGAACAAAGTACTTTAAATAAACCTCTCAATCTCTTATGTTGCCTTTCCATTCTAACATACTATAGTGCTTTTAGTACAAAATACAGATGTCGCTTTATGGTATGCTATGCTACCACCCACACCACATTACTGTCATGGAGCGTAGCGACTAGCTAGAAGATATGTGCTGCCTGTACATGGCCTTGGCCTGGAAGAAAGGGATATTGTTCAATGCAAATATTTAGGCTCCCGCTCCCCCCTATGTGTATTTTATCATCAGGATCCGCCTCTCTGGGCGACAGGAGGGACGGGGGACATAAAAGGGTGTCCTATGCTGGCCCCAGTCCTCCTCCAGCCCCCCAGCTCCGGTAGCAAACGGTTTGTGTGTGTCTTTTCGCCAGAGCAACACAGAGGAGTCTTTGTAGAGGACAACAGTTCACAGTTCACACTCCTACTACCCAAAGACTGCAGCACTGTGTGTGTATTCCTGTCTCCCTGCATACATGTTGCCCCAGTAGGCCTATTTCAGAGTCCCAGCCCCAAACCTAAACCCTCAGTTTAATTTTCATAACCAGTGCACTGAGGAGGTAGATGGGTGTTGGTTTATTGTTTATTTTGGTGTATGCTAGATTAATTTATTTACATTTTGATCACAGTCTTCTGCATTTTTTGTGAGAGGTGAGATAGAGGTGAAATGTACCCTAACCTTACAGATTGTCAGCAATAATACTGCTGCATTCAACGCTGTTACATTTAGACTGAACAGCCCCATGCATTCCACTGATGGCTATGTTATGCAGAGTACATTTAATTGGTTGTACAATACAAGCAAAACATTGGCAGGCACTCTCTGCTGGGGAGGGCGCGTGATTGAGTTGAAAGTAATTTTAAAGGGCCGTCTCTGTGGCTTATACCAATGACGAGCGAATAGCAGCGTTGCTCAGAAACTCCTTAAACCTCCCCCTCCATTCAATTCCTAATTGAAGTTCTGTGGAAGTCAGAGATCTCTAGAGGTGTGTGGTGAGCTTCTGTTTTGGATCCAGCATGGTTAAATGATGGGGGGGGGTTGAGGAATCTGGCCTGCTCTGCAGCTGAGAAGTCCCTCTGCTCCACTCCTGTGTGTGTAGTGTGTAGTGTGTGTGTGTGCAGTGTGTGTGTGTGTGCGTGTTTTAAGTATGTCATTAAGACTGCTGCACAGGGCTCAGGAATTCAGATGATATAGCACATACAGCTCTCTATGGCCGCTGTGTTGTATGTAAGGAATTTGCTACAATTCCTCCAACAGGATCCACTTTGAAAGCTACTATCCTAAATCAGCTCTGAAAGCTCTTAGGCTGTCTGTGTGAAGACTATGTTGTCAGGATTATATGTTTTTATTGGAGAATCTGATTGATAGTACTGAACTTTTCAGGACTGTACAGAATGTCCATTTCAAAGACAGCAATACTCTTACTGCATCCCCGAGAGGTAGGAACGTATCTGATTCTGAGATAAGTGCTGCTGTTTCACAGTTGAAATGCTTTGATCCCTACAATCATCCCCCGTGTTGCTTTACTTATACATAATTTACATCTAGCCTAAAACACGTCTGGACTGTAGGCTAGCTAGGCCTAGGGTACTTTACCTATTGGCTCTAAAAGGTCTGCCCATATCAGTCAGGGACAAAGACCATCATTCTATTCTATCCTCTTCTTCATTGCCTCTAAAGCTCTTCTGTGAGAACCACAAGCTTTTGCAAGGAGGAACATTCACTGTGATGAAACAACCTTGAGCAAGGCACTTAACCCTAATTTGCTCCAGGGGCTGACCCTGTAGGTAGGCTGCCATTGTAAATAAGAATTTGTTCTTAACTGACTTGCCTAGTTAAATAAAGGTTAAATTAAATAAAAAAGGTACGGTGTACGCTGTTTCCTCCGACACATTGGTGCGGCTGGCTTCCGGGTTAAGCGTGCATTGTGTCAAGAAGCAGCGCGGCTTGGCGGGGTCGTGTTTCGGAGGACGCACGGCTCTCGACCTTCGCCTCTCCCGAGACTGTACCGGAGTTGTAGCGATGGGACAAGACTGGAAATACCAATTGGATATGACACAACTGTGGAGAAAAAGGGGTAAAAAAAATAAAGAAATAAAAAGTTGAGCGACTCCTTTCTGTTACCGCTAGCTGAAGGGATAAGACGAACTTTGGGACGTGTCTCAGTGTCTGGCTGCCTTCCAAACGGCACTCTATTTCCTATATACAGTAAGCTCCAAAAGTATTGGGACAGTGACAATTTGTTTGTTTCCGCTCTGTACTCCAGCACTTTGGATGACATTAAATTGCAGATTGTCAGCTTTTATTTGAGGGTATTTCCATCCATATCGGGTGAACTATTTAGAAATTACAGCACTTTTTGTACATAGTGCCCCCATTTTAGGGGACAATAAAAGTGACTCCAAAATGACACAATAAATTATTGATAATTAATTTCTATTGGGCACAAAATAATATGAAACACAACCAAAACAAACAGAAAATGCATCCAACAAATGTGTAGAGTCACAAGCTTGATTTAGTCATTGCATGCTATGAGTATTGGACCAAATACTACACTTTTTACAACTTGAATACACATATAAGTGAATTTGTCCCAATACTTTTGGCTGCCTTAAAATGGGGGGGACTATGTACCAAAAGTGCTGTAATTTCTAAACGGTTCACCCGATATGGATGGAAATACCATGACAGTCTGCACTTTATCCTCATAGTCACTGTAGTTCACTACTTTTGACAGGGCCCTAGTCAAAAGTAGTGCACTATATAGGGAATAGGGTACCATTTGGGGCACACACTGTCTGTCTGGTCTCCTTGGCACGACAGGATAGATAGGCCTAGACTTAAGAGGATAGAAAATAGACTTGGGAGGATTCTCAGGAAAGTGAAGTTTAGTTTTATTCTCAGAGGAGCCGAAGGCGTTTTCATCATTAGGACTGAGACTGCTGCTGCTATGTCTGGGGCCAGCCAGTACGTCTCTGACCTTTAGTGTTTCCACTGATTGAAAGATGGAAGGACAGACAGATAGACAGACAGACAAGGTGACAGGTGGGACGAAGCCTCTCAACTCTCAATCAGAGAGAGTTGAGAGATTTCTCTCTGATACCATTAGCTAATGAGTAGGCCTGTCTGTGCTCTGCATCTTTATCAGTGGGGTAGTCTAGGTTCAATAAAAAAAATAAAACTTTATTAAAACTACCTTTTTTAATTACCTCAGGATAACCAACCTATCAAAACATACAAGACATACATTGCTCCACTGTGGCTTCTGTATGATGTCACTTTGCGTGGGTTGCATTAAAGTGCAATTCATCCTTGTTTTGCTGCAGTGGTGTATTGTATTAAACGACCTAATGCTTTCTGAACCATCGTTTTGATGTTGTACGCCTGCTGGGTTCCAGTGAGCCGAAATGGTAAAACCATTTAGTTTCGCAGTGTTAGGGCCCAGTCCTTTCTCTCAACATGTATTGATTTGTTCTCGATTGATTCCCAATCTTTCTAGTGTAGCCTTACAAATGATCTGAATCAGTTTTTAAATACCGGTTGTAGTGTCCCTTGGTTCTTATTGAATACGCCAGTCTCTCTTAACAGATTTTCATGTCATTCACCGTCACTGGTAGTTGTTTTCAGACTCCTTATGAGTCAGAGGTCGTAGGTTATGATACAATCAATCAGCAGCCTGTGTTCCCTTGTCTTGTCTTGTGTTAGACCTATAGGTTAGCCTATAGGGCTATGCTACTTAGAATCCATATCTGCGAGATGTTAACTGGTGTCATGAATACGCCTGTGGATCTCAGAATTGACCGTTTTCCCATTAGTTTCATATTGTATAGCAGTCTACATGTATTGAATACAGTTGAATTGTGCATCTGTCACTTTTCTTTTAGTTCTTCTCTACAAGTGATGATGTGCCAGACTGGTGTGAAAAACAATTTACCAGATCAATCTAGGGCTGGGTTACATGAGATGCTTCAGTGGGTTACATGAGAGTTTAATGCCTCAATCAAATCGTCTGTTGAGCTAGAGACGTCAGAATGTGTGGTTATTCTGCACACACAGCGTTTCTGGAAATAATTTAGGTTCAGTTGATGCATCAATTCAAAATGTGGTTTATTTTTTAGTCTGAAGTATTTGCTTTGATCGAGTTATTGGTCGGCTTCATCCTGGCATGGGCCTAACTTAAGCACGTCACCACTTTGAATGAAAACAATGTAGGGTTGCAAAGGGTCGGAAACTTTCCGGATAAATTCCCTACATTTTCCCATGAATTTTCCATGGGAAATTTGGGAAATGTTGTTTAAATTCATCAAAAAAGTTAGCTTATAACAGTGAACCTTTTTTGTGGGATACACATAAGGCAATTCTAGGTCTTGTGGCATATTATGGTTAAACTATCCCCAATTCAATGGAATTGCAACCCTCTGCATGCACAATGCATTCTTACATCACATGTGCAGTGCACTCTTCCGTCACATGTACAGCTTTCTCAAGATCTTGCACACTAATGAGATGCTATTGAGCCCACACTACTACACTGTCTGAGCCAAGGACTACATGCTTTCTGGTAAGTTTTGATTGCAATACTGGGTGGGGTGAATATTTTTTATATGACATACAGGAGTTTTTGTTAACTAGTAAATAATAGCCTACATCAAAGTGTAGGCCAAGTGCATTAAGTTCCATCAGCGCTCACAACAAGCATCCTCTTTCAAAAGTCCCTCTACTTCTATTCGAGGTGAAAATGATGAATCAGACACCTTATCGATAGCAACAGCTCATGATCCTCCTGGAATCAGAAGTTTTTTTGACTCAATGGAGGAGCATAGTCAGAGAAATGCTGATGAATGTCTTGCTCAAGTTGTGTATGCAACTGGTTCACCTCTGATGCTCACAGGCAATGTGTATTGGAAGAGATTTCTGAATGTTCTTCGCACAGCATACACCCCTCCAACCAGACATGCTTTATCTACTCATTTGCTGATTGCAGAGTTCAACAGAGTTCAAGTGAAGGTCAAGTAAATTATAGAGAAAGCAGAATGTATTGCAATCATTTCTGATAGGTGGTCGAATGTTTGTGGGCAAGGAAAAATTAACTACATCATCTCCACCCCTCAACCAGTATTCTACAAGAGCACAGACACAAGCGACAACAGACACATCGGTCTCTACATTGCAGATGAGCTGAAGGCAGTCATCAATGACCTTGGACCACAGAAGGTATTTGCACTGGCAGACAATGCTGCAAACATGAAGGCTGCTTGGTCTAAAGTGGAGGAGTCCTACCCTCACATCACACCCATTGGCTGTGCTGCTCGTGCGTTGAATCTGCTCCTCAAGGACATCATGGCACTGAAAACAATGGATACTCTCTACAAGAGAGCCAAGGAAATGGTTAGGTATGTGAAGGGTCATCAAGTTATAGCAGCAATCTACCTCACCAAGCAAAGTGAGAAGAATAAGAGAACCACATTGAAGCTGCCCAGTAACACCTGTTGGGGTGGTGTTGTCATCATGTTTGACAGTCTCCTCGAGGGGAAGGAGTCTTTCTAAGAAATGGCCATATCACAGTCTGCCGATATGGACAGCCCCATCAAGAGGATCCTCCTGGATGATGTATTTTGGGAGAGAGTGGTAAGCAGCCTGAAACTCCTGAAACGTATAGCAGTAGCCATTGCACAGATTGAGGGAGACAATGCAATCCTGTCTGATGTTCAGACTCTGCTTGCAGATGTAAGAGAATAAATCCGTACTGCCCTGCACACTTCACTGTTGCTCCAAGCAGAGGAAACTGCAAGACCTCTGCCTGAAGCCCGTACACGTAGAAGCGTGCATGCAGGACCCCAAGTATGCTCGCAAGAGCATCCTGTCTGGTTCAGAGATAAAAAAAAGGCCTATGGTGTCATCACTACCGTGTCTCGCCACCTTGGTCTGGATGAGGGCAAGGTTCTTGGCAGTCTGGCGAAGTACACTTCCAAGCAATGGCTTTGGGATGGAGATGCAATATGGCAGTCGTGCCAACATATCTCATCAGCCACCTGGTGGAAGGGACTTTGTGGATCTGAGGCTCTTTCCCCTGTTGCCTCTATCATCCTCCAAATCCCACCAACATCAGCCGCCTCAGAATGCAACTGGTCCTTGTTTGGGAACACGCAACAGGCTGACCAAGGGTTGAAAAATTGGTGGCCATCCGGGCAAATTTGAGGCTTTTTGAGCCTGACAATCGAGCCATCCTCAACAAGGTTGGAAAGTGACAGTGAAGATGAGGCCTTAGAGTCTGATGTCCAAGAGGTGGACATTGAGGAGGTCCAGGGAGAAGACATGGAAGCCTGAGAGGAAGACAACCAAAGCTTTAGTTTCTAGACAATAATTTTACAGATACAGTTGAAGTCAGAAGTCTACATCCAAATACAGCCAAATACATTTAAACTCAGTTGCTGACATTTAATCCTAGTAGATTCCCTATTTTAACAATGTGAAATGTCAGAATAATAGTAGAGAGAATGATTTATTTCAGCTTTTATTTCTTTCATCACATTTCCAGTGTGTCAGAAGTTTACATACACTCAATTAGTTTTTGGTAGCATTGCCTTTAAATTGTTTAACTTGAGTCAAACGTTTCGGGTAGCCTTCCACAAGCTTCCCACAATAAGATGGGTGAATTTTGGCCCATTCCTCCTGACAGAACTAGTGTTACTGAGTCAGGTTTGTATGCCTCCTCGTCTGAGACACTTTTTCAGTTCTGCCCACAAATTTTCTATAGTATTGAGGTCAGGGCTTTGTGATGGCCACTCCCATACCTTGACCTTGTTGTCCTTAAGCCATTTTGCCACAACTTTGGAAGTATGCTGTGGGTCATTGTCCATTTGGAAGACCCATTTTCGACAAAGCTTTAACTTCGTGACTGATGTCTTGAGATGTTACTTCAATATATCCACATAATTTTCCTTCCTCATGATGCAATCTATTTTGTGAAGTGCACCAGTCCCTCCTGCAGCAAAGCACCCCCACAACATGATGCTGCCAATGCTTCAAGGTTGGGATGGTGTTCTTCGGCTTGCAAGCTTCCCCCTATTTCCTCCAAACATAACGATTGTCATTATGGCCAAACAGTTCTATTTTTGTTTCATCAGACCAGAGGACATTCCTCTAAAAAGTACGATCTTTGTCCCCATGTGGAGTTGCAAACCGTAGTCTGGCTTTTTTATGGCGGTTTTGGAGCAGTGGCTTCTTCTTTGCTGAGCGGCCTTTCAGGTTATATTGGTATGGGACTCGTTTTACTGTGTATATAGATACTTTTGTACCTGTTTCCTCCATTATCTTCACAAAGTCCTTTGTTGTTGTTCTGGGATTGATTTGCACTTTTCGTAACAAAGTACGTTCATCTCTAGGAGACAGAACGTGTGGTGTTTATACTTGCATACTATTGTTTGTACAGATGAATGTGGTACTTTCTGGCGTTTGGAAATTGCTCCCAAGGATGAACCAGACTTATGGATGTCTGCAATTTTTTTATGTTGAGCAAAGAGGCACTGAGTTTGAAGGCAGGCCTTGAAATACATCCACAGGTACACCTCCAATTGACTCAAATGATGTCAATTAGCCTATCAGAAGCTTCTAAAGCCATGACATAATTTTCTGTAATCTTTTTAACTGTTTAAAGGCACAGTTAACTTAGTGTATGTACATTTCTGACCCACTGGAATTGTGATATAGTGAATTATAACTGAGATAATCTGCCTGTAAACCATTGTTGAAAGAACTACTTGTGTCATGCACAAAGTAGATATCCTAACCAACTTGCCAAAACTATAGTTTGTTAACATGAAATCTGTGGAATGGTTGAAAAATGAGTTTTAATGACTTAAACCTAAGTGTATGTAAACTTTCGACTTCAAAATAAATGTTGAAAACGTTTTTGGGAGATGCGATGGATCATTTGGGATCATTCAATATTCCCTTTCTTTTGTTGTTCAGTGAAATCATCCCATGTGAAGAGTCAACTCATTTAATTAAAGTTCAATTCATAACTAAATTGTTTTTTAGTTTTCTTTTCTATTGGAAGGATTTAATCATTTGCAATTATGTCTACTTATGATAAGGTGAAAGGTCAAATGTTTGAAATATTACTCATTCAAGGGTTTGTCTTTATTTACACTATTTTTACATTGTAGAATAAAAGTGAAGACATCAAAACTATGACATAACACATATGGAATCATGTAGTAACCCAAAAAGTTTTAAACAAATCAAAATATATTTTATATTTGAGATTCTTCAAGTAGCTACCTTTTGCCTTGATGACAGCTTTACATACTCATGGCACATACTCATGGCATTCTCTCAACCAGCTTCATGAGGACCCCCACAGGAATGGAAGACCCAGAAATACCTCTGCTGCAGAGGATAAGTTCATTAGAGTTACCAGCCTCAGATTGCAGCCCAAATAAATGCTTCACAGAGTTCAAGTAACAGACACATCTCAACATCAACTGTTCAGAGGAGACTGTGAATCAGGCCTTCATGGTCGAATTGCTGCAAAGAAACCTGTACTAAAGGACACCAATAAGAAGAAGAGACTTGCTTGGGCCAAGAAACACGGAAATTTGTCCTTTGGACTTCTAGGCAGAGTTGCAAAGAAAATGCCATATCTCAGACTGGCCAATAAAAAGAAAAGATTAAAATGGGCAAAAAAACACAGACACTGGACAGAGCTCTGCCTAAAAGGCCAGCATCCCAGAGTCGCCTCTTCACTGTTGACTTTGAGGTACTATTTAATGAAGCTGCCAGTTGAGGAGTTGTGAGGCATCTGTTTCTCAAACTAGACACACTAATGTACTTGTCCTCTTGCGCAGTTGTGCACTGGGGCCTCTCACTCCTCTTTCTATTCTGAACAGCCAGTTTGCGCTGTTCTGTGAAGGGAGTAGTATACAGCGTTGTACGAGATCTTCAGTTTCTTGGCAATTTCTTACATGGAATAGCCTTAATTTCTCAGAACAAGAATAGACTGACAATTTTCAGAAGAAAGTTATTTGTTTCTGGCCATTTTTAGCCTGTTATCGAACTCACAAATGCTGAGGCATTTGAACGGTAGTGTATTTGCCATAGTATTGGATATAATTATTTACCCACATATGTCCTTAAATGAGGGTCACAGTGCAATACAAAGCCAGAATCCATTTTTTTCAGGGAATTCTCATTGCTTTGCAGTGTATCCAAGGTTTCCTCAGCCCATTGATCCAATCACAATTAGCCAAGCTACAGTTTTTAATGAGAGCGACTGATCAATGCACACTCAGCTCTAGGAGCCTTTTTAGCTGATAAAGCAAAGAACACTTTAAAGTCCCTTTAATCATCTAACAAGTAGCCCAGCTAGCCTACACTAGTATAGAAATAGCCTAGAAGTACACTCAACATAGCCGCCGGTCCACCCTTCACGGAACATTGACTTGAATGGGAATTTCCCTTCTAGTAATTATATTTCTATGGCCCCACACCAAGTCAGCATTCAGAGATTATAAAATCTCCCTCTGTGCAGTTGAGGAATGGAACACGTTCTAATCACCCGAGAAATCTTAATAGATGAATCAGCTGTGTGGTAGGGCTGTGACTGTCACGGAATGGTGGATGACGGTAATTGGCCAGCCAAATTAGTGCGTTCTCTGTAATAACCATTCGAATAGCACGTTTAAAAATAATCTCTCCTCCTCCGCTCATGACTGCATGTGCTGGCATAGAAATATAATTATTAGAACGGCCTTCCCCATTCAAGTCAATGATGGCATAATGGCTGGACTGGAGGCCATTGCGAGTGTACCCATAGGAGCAAAGCAGGAAGTAAAAGCAGGACGTGTACCCATCAATATGTGCTGTGATTTGTTGATTAAACTCAACTGACATTACAAAAAATACATCCCATTGCATAACATCGAATACTGTTTGTTACAACACCTTGCTTGTTTCAGCAAGGAGCAATAAAGTTTCATCCATGTTACTGCAGAAACTGGCGTAACTGCCCGGCCGTCCTGTCTTCAGTCAGCTGTTATGGTGGTTATTTCATTTTCATGACGGTCTTCATCCATAACCGTCGGTTACACAGTTATAAGGTAATTGTGCCAGCCCTACTGTGGTGTTAATATGATCTAGTTATGTTGATATACATTTTGTAGGCAACCAGGGCTATTCTTGTTTGAGCCATTTTGACAGTTAATGGCACTGCACACACAGAAAGCTGACGTTGCCTTTATGCTGCAGCAGCCAGTCAGAAGACTTTTACTAATTCATAAACCTCCCATTGCTCAGTTCCCTTGTTAAAACCGGTGGAAGCAGTTTGTAGCAATCCTGACTGTGTTGCTATTGTAGTAAAATCACGCAAAGCTGCTTGTGGCTGACAGTGTTTCCACCAGACTCCCCTGTGTTGTACTTTAATATGCACACATCCCAGTCAGTTTTTTTTTTTTTTTCTCTCTCTCTTGATGTCCTTTAGAGTCTGGGCGAAGGTGTGCACTGCTGCCTTGTATAGGGAGACCTGGTCGTAAAGCTGTTCAAGTCCAGGCTGGAGTGGTGGTCCAGGTAGACATTTGGTTTTGGGGCACAGTCATGGGAAATACTTGCGTTTATCTGCTGTTGTGGTAACAGGGTGGAGATAACCACTTGTGCGTTGGGGAAACAGTAGAAGAAGCTTTTTCAATCCCTCCCTTGAGTGCTCTCTCTCTCTCTCTCTCTCTCTCTCTCTCTCTCTCTCTCTCTCTCTATCTCCCTAGTTGGTTGTAGTTGTAGCATCACAGTAGTGGGATACAACACTAGACTAGTGATCCACATGAGTGTATTCCCACTCTACCGCATGTTTTTGCTGACGCCCACACGCTCTCTCTCTCTCTCTCTCTCTCTCTCTCTCTCTCTCTCTCTCTTCTCTCTCTTTCTCTCGCTCTCTCTCTCTCTCTCTCTCTCTCTCTCTCTCTCTCTCTCTCTCTCTCTCTCTCTCTCTCTCTATCTCTCTCTCTCTATCCGTCTCTGTCCCTCTCTCTCTCTCTCTCTCTCTCTCTTCTCTCTCTCTCTCTCTCTCTCTTCTCTCTCTCTCTCTCTCTCTCTCTCTCTCTCTATCCGTCCCTCTCTCTCTCGCTCTCTCTCTCTCTCTCTCTCTCTCTCTCTCTCTCTCTCTCTCTCTCTCTCTCTCCATCCGTCTCTCTCTCTCTCTCTCTCTCTCTCTATCCGTCCCTCTCTCTCTCTCTCTCTCTCTCTCTCTCTCTCTCTCTCTCTCTCTCTCTCTCTCTCTCTCTCTCTCTCTCTCCTCTCTCGCTCTCTCTATCCCTCTCTCTCTCTCCCTCTCTCTCTCTCTCTCTCTCTCTCTATCCCTCTCTCTCTCCTCTCTCTCTCTCTCTCTCTCTCTCTCTCTCTCCCTCCCTTTGTCTCTCCTCTCTTTTCATCACACCGCCCCTTACTTTCCCTTTCCAAGGATAGAAGATGCTGGTGGCCCATAAATGCAGCAGTCACCGAGATGCAAATACATTTTTCCTCCATCGTACAGATTAGAGATATGCTGGTGGTGTCACTGACTGTCTCTGGGCGAGAAAACAATTTCCACTGCCGTATTTATCATCAAACAATCTCCAGACTCCCGTACAGACAGGCTGAATGACAGGAGAGGAGTGGAGTGGAGAAAGTAGAGTTGGAGGAAAAGGAGGGGAGGGAGAGGATTTGTGGTGGTGGGGTAGCAACAGCTCAGATGGAGATCCTACTGTGGCTGTCAGTAAACACAATGGAGATGTGGAGATGTGTGAGCCCCTCTCATGCTGGACTTCAGGGGACTTAAATGAGAAGATTAGAACAGCAGAAAAGGGCTAAGGTTGGGCTCCCTCATCCGGACTGTATGTGCTCACACTGGCCATTGAGAATTATTGTCCATTGGAAACTATTTGCTGAGTGTTTGTATCGGTGTGCCTGATGATCTGCTGGAGGGTCTGGGGTAAGTGGTTGTTTTTCTCTCCATCGCGCTGTCTGTGTGTGTGTGTGTGTGTTGCTCTGTTAGATGCACCTGTAATCACTCAGTAGTGGAGCTCACAGTCCAGAGCGATTACGGAGCTGCCTGCCCTCAGGCTCCGCTACACTCTGCTCTCCTCTCTTGCGCTGGTGCTGCTGTACACACACACACACACACACACACACACACACACACACACACACACACACCACACACACACACACCACACACACACACACACACACACACACACACACACACTCACACACACACACACACACACACACACACACACACACACACACACACACACACACACACACACACACACACACACACACACACACACACCACACCACACCACACCACACCACACCACACCACACACATACATACACACACAGAGAGAGAGAGAGAGAGAGAGAGAGAGAGAGACAGAGAGAGAATTAGGGAGTGGTGTATCAGAAAGCCAGCTTAAGAGAGTGTTCTTTATCTATCAACTAAATTACATAAATTAGTCATTTTGAATATTGTCTTGAATAGGCTGTATTAATGTGATTCATTAATATATGATGTATTATTATATTAATATAATGTGTAGTAGTGTATGTAACACAGATGGAGGTGTTGATCTTTGACCTTATTCTCTTTGTGTTGCCAGGTAGAGATTCCACGGCCAACCTGAGACCCTAACACTGAGCTGCAGAGGGACCAGAGGACAGTACTGCGCAAGGTAAGGATCTCAGAATGGGTCAGAATGCACCATGCTGCCTTGGCTAATGGATCTAGGCTAGTAGCACACTGTACTGGATAACCCCATTGGGCAGCAGCACTGTGCCAGATAGGGCCCACTGTCCTTGGGACTTGAGCAGGCTCTGTGTACAGTGACAGTATAGACATGGAGTGAATGTCCTTGGGTTATTTCTAATGGGAATTGGCTTCTTGTAATGTTAATGTAATAATTTAATAAGCCAGTGAAACTGCAGCGTATATGAAACCATTCCTCACAGGCTGTGTTGTAGAAAATAAGGCAGACAGTGATACAGAGAGGGAGACCGTCAGGGAGGGAGTCCCCTCAGTGAGGTGGATAGTGCTCGGGGGTTGGGAGGCCGAGAGCCACGTTGCTCCCTGTGTACAGAGCTGCTCAGTCAACCGGAAAATGAGCAGCGCCCCTGCATCGGTGTGTCAGAGTGTGTGTCCGTCTGAGTGTGTGTGCGTGTGTGTGTGAGCGCTCATGTTCACCCTCTGACTCAGCAGCAAGGCCACTGGCCTCTCTAACCCCACCGGACACTCAGACTCAATTCACACACAAACACTGAGTGGATAAAACGTGTGTGTGTGTGTGTTCCTTAATTTATCATATTAGGTTGGCTAGATTAGATTAGGCCTATAGCCTATTTGATTAATCTCCACAAGGAAATTAGATTGCCACTTTAGCCATAACACAACAGAAAATACACGTGAACACTTTCATAACTAGTAAATACTCCCCTGTTCTTTTGTTTTAACACAACTGTCTGTGTTTCCCCAATGAGGATGCAGTCACAATATGAAATGATACACCAGTCTGTGACATGTTTATGTTTGTCAGGAACAAATGTAGCTTGTTCTCCATCGTTAGTGTTTACCAAGCACAGTGTCAGTCAGTCAGTCAGAGAACCAGCCTTTGCGTGCTGTGAGTGTGTCTGCTGGATGTTTGTGGCTTGTACAGGGGCCAAATAAATGTTGTAAAACCTCTCTAGAACAACCAGTGCGGTAAGAGTGCGGAACTAAGTGTTCTGCTGTCTGCCCTACAATCTGTCTGCACTACAACTTGACATGTGTCAACCTGCAACCTGACCCCTGATTGAGTGGTTGCTTAAGTCTATCTGGAGACGGGGTGCCAGACGGGCAGGGCTTGCGCTTTTGGGACTATTCCATTGTTTTCATTGTGCCAGATCCAAGCAAGCTCAATCGAGCACAGCTCAAGTATTTGAAAGAAAATAAATAGGGCCTACTATTTGAGCCCAGGACAGCCAGGACAGAGCTTACGCAGAGAGACAATAGACCAGGCTTTGTCTAGCTAGCTGTCTTTGCCTTACTGTATGCCCTGATGTTTTGCAGATGTGGCAGCAGTGTCGGTGTGGCAGCCAGGGTTCTCATCTCAACACTGTGTGTGATTTATAGCCCAGGACACAGAGCAATGCATTATAAACAGTCGGGACAACGTGAACAACAGTGTGGTGTGTGTAGACATGGGGCCATGGCGACTGTGGTGTGCTGGCTTGCTGTGTTGGTTGATCTGTGTCTGACTGTCTGACCTGATGTTTGGCTCCCTCCAGCGAACTTGGCAGGCTGGATTCATGCTCCTTGATGTGCTCTGTGGCCCGAGTTGCTTTTATCAAGCTACTGTGTGAGCCACAGACTTAGGGCCAGATTCAATCCCACCACGTTTTGTCCGCTATGCACATTTTAAAGCTAATGCTCCCTTGTTCGCTGGAGACTACATTCACGGTAAACTCAACAAATGGAAATGACCTTTAAATGTCAATCGCGCTAACTCAGATCTTCCACGGGTTTGATAAATGTTACCCAATAGTGCAGTGGTCCAGCGCTGGTTCGGTTTTGCTGGTGTGTGTGTGGTGGTGTGGTGTGTGTGTGTTTGTGTATGTGTGTACAAGAGATGTGCGTGTGACTAATTGATTGCCCAAGGTGTTTTGGGAATAGCTGAAAGTTTGCCCACCCTCGTTTACCACCACATCATTCCCCAGTCTTTTCTCCCCCATTAGTTCTCTTGTCATTAAGTTGCTTTGCTGGCAGCTTGCTGCTTTTTCAGGTTTCAACTCTGCTTTCATGTTTCCCCTCGTTTCCCTGAGCCATTTGTCTGTCTGTCTCCGTCTGTGTCTGTCTGTCGTCTCTTTCTCTCTCTTTCTCTCTCTTTCTCTCCCTATATGTCTCTCTCTCTCTCTCTCTCTCTCGCTGTCTCTTTCTCTCTCTGTCTGTCATCTCTCTCTCTCTCTCTCTCTTCTCTCTCTCTCTCTCTCTCTCTCGCTGTCTCTCTCCAATTCAGTTAAATTCAAGGGCTTTATTGGCATAGGAAACATATGTTAACATTGCCAATGCAAGTGAAGTAGATAATAAACAAAAGTGATAAATAAATATTAACAGTAAACATTACACTCACAGAAGTTCAAAAGTTCAAATGTTTGGGGTCACTTAGAAATGTCCTTGTTTTCCATGAAAACATACATGAAATGAGTTGCACAATGAATAGAAAATATAGTCAAGACGTTAATGATTTTTAATTGAAATAATTCTGTCCTTCAAACTTTGCTTTCGTCAATGAATCCTCCATTTGCAGCAATTACAGCCTTGCAGACCTTTGGCTATTCATTCTTGGGCACTTCTTACGTACCGTATGGTCAAGCTGCTCCCACAACAGCTCAGGGTTGAGATCCAGAGACTGTGCTGGCCACTCCATTATAGACAGAATACCAGCTGACTGCTTCTTCCCTAAATAGTTCTTGCATAGTTTGGAGCTGTGCTTTGGGTCATTGTCCTGTTGTAGGAGACCATTGGCTCCAATTAAACGCCGCCCACAGGGTATGACATCTTCTTCAAGATCCATTTTACCCTGTACAAATCTCCCACTTTACCACCACCAAAGCACCCCCAGACCATCACATTGCCTCCACCATGCATGACAGTTTTAACCGCACACTTGTTGTTTGTGTACATGGATTTTATAATGTTGTATGTTTTTCCCCCATCACCACTTTCCATCAATTTGTATAGCAGACCCTCATGCCAAATTGAGACAAAGGCTTTTTTGAAATCAACAAAGCATGAGAAGACTTTGCCTTTGATCTGGTTTGTTTGTTTGTCAATTAGGGTGTGCATGGTGAATACATGGTCTGTCGTACGGTAATTTGGTAAAAAGCCAATTTGACATTTGCTCAGTACATTGTTTTCACTGAGGAAATGTACAAGTCTGCTGTTAATGATAATGCAGAGGATTTTCCCAAGGTTGCTGTTGACCTATATCCCACGGTAGTTATTGGGGTCAAATTTGTCTCCACGTTTGTGGTTTGGGGTGATCAGTCCTTGGTTCCAAATATTGGGGAAGATGCCAGAGCTAAGGTTGATGTGTTGGAATTTGTGGTCTGTATATTTTATCATTTCATCGAGGATACCATCAACACCACAGGCCTTTTTGGGTTGGAGGGTTTGTATTTTGTCCTTTAGTTCATTCAATGTAATTGGAGAATCCAGTGGGTTCTGGTAGTCTTTAATAGTTGCTTCTAAGATTTGTATTTGATCATGTATATGTTTTTGCTGTACATGTTTTTTACCCATACATCTCCATTTTGGATAGATAACTCTTTGTGTTGTTTGTTTAGTGTTTTCCAATTTTCCCAGAAGTGGTTAGAGTCTATAGATTCTTCAATTACATTGAGCTGATTTCGGACGTGCTGTTCCTTCTTTTCCCATAGTGTATTTCTGTGTTGTTTTAGTGATTTAGTAATGACGAGAGAGGGCTCCCGAGTGGCACTGCATCTCACTGCTAGAGGCGTCACTACAGACCCTTGTTTGATCCCGGGCTGTACCACAACTGGCCGTGATCCGGAGTCTCATAGGGCGGCGCACAATTGGTCCAGCGTTGTCCGGGTTAGGGTAGGCCGGGGTAGGCAGTCATTGTAAAACTAATTTGTTCTTAACTGACTTGCCTAGTTAAATAAAAAAAATTCACCACAGTGAAGGCTTAGGCTCAGGTTTTCTGGGTTTCTATGTTTTTGGTTGGATAGGTTTCTCAATTTCTTTCTTAGGTTTTTGCATTCTTCATTGAACCATTTGTCATTGTTGTTAATTTTCTTTGTTTTTCTGTTTGAAATTGTTGGATTTGATAGGGAAGCTGAGAGGTCAAATATACTGTTTAGGTTTTCTTCTGCCAAGTTTAGACCTTCACTATTACAGTGAAACGTTTTGTCCAGGAAGTTGTCTAAAAGGGATTGAATTTGTTGTTGCCTAATTGTTTTTTGGTAGGTTTCCACACTTCCTTCTTCCATAGCATCTCTTAATATTATTCAGTTCCTTTGGCTTAATAACCCATGATTGAGGATGGCTCTGTTCATGTAGACTTTGATTTTGCTGTGATCTGGTAGGGGTGTCAGTGGGCTGACTGTGAACGCTCTGAGAGACTCTGGGTTGAGGTCAGTGATAAAGTAGTCTACAGTACTACTGCCAGGAGATGAGCCTCGAAGCCTACCATTGACTATGTACATACCCAGCGTGCGACAGAGCTGCAGGATTTGTTGGTTATGTTGTTGTAGTTGTGCCTAGGGGGGCATATTGGGGAGAGAATACTGTCACCTCCAGGTATGTGTTTGTCCCCCTGTGTGCTGAGGGTGTCAGGTTCTTGTCCAGTTCTGGCTAGACTAGTGTCCCTGGGCCTGGAAATGATTTCCCCCTCCAGGATGGAGAAGCTGTCTTCATTAAATATGGGGATTCTAGTGTGGGGATATAGGTAGCACACAGGAGGACACTTTTCTCTGTTGAGATCATTTCCTTTTGAATTTCTAGCCAAATGTAAAATGTTCCTGTTTTGATTAATTTAATAGAGTGAGTTAGGTCTGCTCTATACTAAATGAGCATACCCTCTGAGTCTCTTCCCTGTTTCACACCTGGTAGTTTGGTGGATGGGACTACCAGCTGTCTGTAACCTAGAGGGCAATCCGAAGGTCTGGGAGAGTGTCTCGCTGGTCTGGGCGGGTTTTTTGATCTGTTGCTCCTGTGTGAGGTGTTGGGGCTGCTGTTGAGGGCGATGTCCTTTAGGGTCTGGGCGAAGCAGGGCGGAAGTCCTTTTGTGGTAACAGGGTGGAGATAACCACTTGTGCGTTGGGGAAACAGTAGAAGAAGCTTTTTCAATCCCTCCCTTGAGTGCTCTCTCTCTCTCTCTCTCTCTCTCTCTCTCTCTCTCTCTCTCTCTCTCTCTCTCTCCCTAGTTGGTTGTAGTTGTAGCATCACAGTAGTGGGATACAACACTAGACTAGTGATCCACATGAGTGTATTCCCACTCTACCGCATGTTTTTCTGCCGCCAGCTGACGCCCACACTCTCTCTCTCTCTCTCTCTCTCTCTCTCTCTCTCTCTCTCTCTCTCTCTCTCTCTCTCTCTCTCTCTCTGTCTCTCTGTCTCTCTCTCTCTCTCTCTCTCTCTCTATCTCTCTCTATCTCTCTCTTTCTTTCTTTCTCTCTCTCTCTCTCTCTCTCTCTCTCTCTCTCTCTCTCTCTCTCTCTCTCTCTCTCTCGCGCTCTCTCTCTCTATCTCTCTCTCTCTCTCTCTCTCTCTCTGTCTGACTCTCCCCCCTCCCTCTTTCCCTCTCTTTCGCCGCAGTGTCCTTGAGAAAACAATGACTTTTGCATCATGCAAAGCGTTAGGGCTGGGTTGTTTCTGTATCTCTCTGTCAGTCTCTCACTCTCCAGGTACCAGCAACATGGCAGGTTGTTGTCTGGATGAAGATGGGAGCTGACCTACGGTCTCACCTTGCTCTACTCTCACGAGAGGAGACAGAGAGAGGCCCTGTTGTTTGAGGCCCTGCTGTTTGAGGCCCTGTTGTTTGAGGCCCTGCTGTGGTGTTTGAGTTTGGCCAGATGATCAAGTTGATATTATTCAGATATTCATGGATTGAAACAAACAACAGAACTCAGCTCTCTCTTACATCTCCATAATATCCCTATATGGCCGTTTGTTTGACTAAACAAAGAGAAACAGAAGGTGCTTGTTTGCAAAAGTTCACCAAACTTTTTGAAATAAATAAGAAATTGTCACTTTCACAGGCACAGTTCCTAATATCTAACATGTCCTGTGTGTGGATGTTAATGTATTTAATTAAGAGCACAATCACACAATCCCTAGACTAGCCTTGTCTCAGACTCGGATCGTCACACTTGCTTTGTCACAGTTTTCCACCGACTCAAATCTAAAATATTCATAAGTAAGTTGAAGAATGAAGCCTAGGTCTATTATATACCTGTAAGACGACACTCCTTTAGTCTCTGTTGTCTTTTTCCCATTGGATCGGATGTCCCTCCGTACGTAGGTTGGCTGCTTTTACTGTACATTGGTCCTTTGTGATCCTGCTGACCTGTGATGCCACCTATGCCACCTCCCAGCTGGGCTATTGTAGTAGTACAGACTTACCCACAGCAGCTCTCTAGACCCAGATAGGTGGATATACACAATATACACAGTTTATTATTGGGTTTATTGACTCAAACACAATACCATGTGTTCTGTAGTATGGCAACTCAAATGTACAGTTGAAGTCGGAAGTTTACATACACTTTGGTTGAAGTCATTAAAACTAATTTTTCAACCACAGATTTCATGTTAACAAACTATAGTTTTGGCAAGTCGGTTAGGACATCTACTTTGTGCATGACATAAGTAATTCTTCCAACAATTGTTTACAGACAGATTATTTCACTTATAATTCACTATATCACTATTTCAGTGGGTCAGAAGTTTACATACACTAAGTTGACTGTGCCTTTAAACAACTTGGAAAATTCCAGAAAATGATGTCCATGGCTTTAGAAGTTTCTGATAGGCTAATTGACATAATTTGAGTCAATTGTAGGTGTACCTGTGGATGTATTTCAAGGTCTACCTTCAAACGCAGTGCCTCTTTGCTCGACATCATGGGAAAATCAAAAGAAATCAGCCAAGACGTCAGAAAAAAAATTCTGGTTCATCCTTGGGAGCAATTTCCAAACGCCTGAAGGTACCACATTCATCTGTACAAACAATAGTACGCAAGTATAAACACCATGGGACCACACAGCTGTCATACCGCTCAGGAAGGAGACGTGTTCTGTCTCCTAGAGATTAACATACTTTGGTGCGAAAAGTGAAAATCAATCCCAGAACAACAGCAAAGGACCTTGTGAAGATGCTGGAGGAAACAGGTACAAAAGTGTCTATATCCACAGTAAAACGAGTCCTATATCAACATAACCTGAAAGGCTGCTCAGCAAGGAAGAAGCCACTGCTCGAAAACCGCCATAAAAAAGCCAGACTACGGTTTGCAACTGCACATGGGGACAAAGATCGTACTTTTTGGAGAAATGTCCTCTGGTCTGATGAAACAAAAATAGATCTGTTTGGCCATAATGACCATTGTTATGTTTAGAGGAAAAAGGGGGAGGCTTGCAAGCCGAAGAATACCATCCCAACCGTGAAGCACGGGGGTGGCAGCATCATGTTGTGGGGGTGCTTTGCTGCAGGAGGGACTGGGGCACTTCACAAAATAGATGGCATCATGAGGAAGGAAAATTATGTTGATATATTGAAACAACATCTCGAAACATTAGTCAGGAAGTTAAAGCTTGGTCGCAAATAGGTCTTCCAAATGGACAATGACCCCAAGCATACTTCCAAAGTCAAAATGGCTTAAGGACAACAAAGTCAAGGTATTGGAATGGCCATCACAAAGCCCTGACCTCAATCCTATAGAAAATGTGTGGGCAGAACTGAAAAAGCGTGTGTGAGCAAGGAGGCCCACAAACCTGACCAGTTCTGTCAGGAGGAATGGGCCAGAATTCACCCAACTTATTGTGGGAAGCTTGTGGAAGGCTCCTCCAGGGTTAAAGTGTAATGGGCACTGTGAACACTCCAAAGGAACTCAGAATCGTCAAAAGAGCCCCCGAAGCTAAGATAATTCACTTGAATTCTGCGGTTCCGTTTCCTATTTTAGGGCAATGTGAACACAAATATCCGCAGGTTCTCTTGTCATTATACCCGCACCACACACTAGACTACTGCAGCAAAATTTCCCTTACCATAACACCTCGCATTGGTGCCACAAAAGAGAGAAAATGATGTGCCAAACATTTTTTATTTTGGGATATTGATTAGTGATGGTCAAGAATGCACAGAAATTCCAAAATATGTGTGGAGTTTAGCCCGAAACGTTTGACCCAAATTAAACATTTTAAAGGCAATGCTACTAAATACTAATTGAATGTATGTAAACTTCTGACCCACTGGGAATGTGATGAAAGAAATAAAAGCTGAAATAAATAATTTCTCTCTACTATTATTCTGACATTTCACATTCTCAAAATAAAGTGGTGATCCTTACTGACCTAAGACAGGGAATTTTTACTAGGATTAAATGTCAGGAATTGTGAAAAACTGAGTTTAAATGTATTTGGCTAAGGTGTATGTGTCAGGCTCTGGCCATAGAGAAGCCTATTGCTTCTCTATGTGCCATGGTCAGAGTCTGACAGGTCTATCATTTTCTGGGGTTGTAGGTGGTTTGTGTAGGATCTCTAATTAGAGGCAGCTTCATTGCATCGTCTCTAATTAGGGATCCTACATATGCATGTATGTTTCCACACCGGGGCTGTGGGTCATAATATATGTAGAGTTATATGTCGCAGGTCACCAGTAGGTGTATTACGTTGGTTTTGTACCCGTGGTTTTTTTTGTATAGTTCGTCATTTGGTGTAAATAAATGTCGAACTATGAATGCGCTGCGCCTTGGTCTCGCTCACTCCCGACTCGTGACAGTATGTAAACTTCTGACTTTATTACTGCTATATTTTACATGTTTCTCTGCTATGCATTGTTTTATCTCCCAGTCAGTTTCCATCTGTATACCTTTCCAGTCCCCACAGATTGTTTTTCTAGTCAATGCAGTTGCAGGTAACAGATAATTCGAAAGTGTAGTGTTTGTAGAGGAGAGGACATGTCCTTATATGACACTAACAAAAACATTTTGGTTTGCACATGAGAATTAAGAAAATAATATCTTCCTCTGTCTATGGGAAGCAACATGTCCAATACTACACTTAACTAGAATACAGTATATACATATGAAGTGTGTGAAACAGTATGTAAGCATTATTAAAGTGACCAGTGTTTAATGACTGTGTAGATAGGGCAGCAGTCTCTAAGGTGCAGGGTATAAGCCGGATGGTAGCCGGCTTATAACAGTCACTAAGGTTCAGGGTAGGGTACTGGGCGGAGGCCGGTGGGAGGAGTGTGTTAGATGATTAAATTGTTAAAGGATGATAGTTTGTTTCCCCAACAAAATCAGCGTAGCGTTTCTAGTAATCACTCCCCCTGCAATCTATGAACACTGTCTTTAACACTTAGCTGTTGCACTTAGCTTACAGTACACTTAGCATGGCTTCTGCCTGCACACACACAGAGCAACAGTACACCACTTCCTCTTTTTCTCTCTTCCTCTTTTCTCACCTCTATCTTTATCTCTTTCTCTCGCTATTTCTATCTCTATCTCCTCCACCTCCATCTGTCTCTTTCTCTCTTCTTCTCTCACCCTCTCTGTCACCCCCCCCCTCCATTCTCTCTCTGTTCCTTCCTTCATGCCCCATGTTTTTTGTTCAGTGCTCAACTGGGAACGCTGGGTGCTGCTAGAAAGAAGTAGCCATGACAACGACCATTCTCAAGGAAAAAGTTGAGGCGGAGTCACACTTTCACAGTCTCTCTCTCGCTCTCGCTCTCGCTCTCTCTCTCTCTCTCTCTCTCTCTCTCTCTCTCTCTATTTCTCTCGCTTTCTCTAGCCCTCTCTCCTTTACTCTCCTGTCTCTCTCTCTCTCTGTCTCTGTCTGTCTCTGTCTCTGTTTCTGTCTCCGTCTATCTCTCTCTAAATGAACCCATTTAGTCGACTGGTCGATTGTTTGGTCTATAGGCTGTTGATCGACCAAGATTTCTTAAAAAATATATTATATCATGGTGTACAAGACACCTGTCTAATTCGTGCCTGTCTGAGTGGACTGATCCATTGTGTGGCACAGTCCATCGGTGTAAGACGGGCTACTGAAATTGTATATGGTTATATTACATAAGGACAATGGTGCAACACTAATAAAAATAATATAATTTTATAACAAATGCTCGTTCTCCCTCGTTAGATAGCAGTCGCTGTCCACGGTTCTGAAACACATCAGTGCGCTGTTGAATTGGCGCCTTTTCCTAGGCCATGTTGCTATGCGCATAATAGCAAAGTAAACCAGTATATTGGTGTTGAGAACAATGTGGCGGAGGCAGCAGCAGAGTTAGGAGACGAGAAAACAGCTCTTGCCTTGATTGTCTAAGAAAAGTGAGGAGAGAGGAAACTGTTGGGCTCCCTAGTGGCGCAGCGGTCTAAGACACTGCATCTCAGTGCTAGATGCGACACTACAGACAACCTGGTTCAAATCTGGCTGTGATTGGAAGTCCCATAGAGCAGCGCACAATATGCCCCGTGTTGTCTGAGTTTGGCCGGTGTAGGATGTCATTGTCTATAAGAATTGGTTCTTAACTGACTTGCCTAGTTAAATACATTTTTTTTTATAATAATGAAATTGTTAAATGTGCCTGGCTTTATAAATAATCCATATATATCTACAGAAATAAGACAGATCCTGCTTCTGTTGCCTGTTTGAGTGTTTGTTTAGTAGCCTACTTTCCGTGAGCACCAAGCCTCACACAAGACATGTCAAGCAAACAATTTCACAAATGTGTCTGTTTTTGCTTTGCTGTAATAAAGGCTTTAAACTTTTTTTTCAGTTTATAATTTATTTAATAATGTTTGTACTGTTCCAAATGGTCAGAAAAAGCATATTTATAATAATTATAATCTCTTTCTTATTAATATTATTACTATTATTATTATGATCATTATCATTAGTTGGCTTAGTATAACAGCCTTGTATAACCACCATCGAGCTGTAGGCTTGAGACCAAATCCTGTTTAATCTTAATACCGTAACTTACTTATATTTCAATACTTCTATAGGCTACTGTATCAATCAATCAATCATTCGTTCACGTCATCACACAGCATACAAGTCATTCATGATTTGAAATGCATACAAGCATTTTAGTTTTTAAATAAAATAAAGCGAGCCTTGAATAATTAGCTAATACAATAAATAAACGGTTCCATTTTTGAAATTGCATTCACGAATACATGCGACTGTTTTTAGTCTTTGCTGTAATAAAGGCATAACAAAAAAAAAACTATAATACTAGTACCGTGTTAATCGACATCCCTGTGTTTTGAGTGAAACGTCTGAGTTTGACAGGTGTTGCTTGCGGTTTGCGCAAGAATAACAATAACTGATTTGAACAATTTAGCTAAGTGCTAAATAAGCTTCCATGTAGCCTATCAACTTTCACATTGAATGCTTTTGTTTATATGTCTAATGTGTATGAATGGAATATTGCTAAATGCATCAGTAAACAATATTGAGTTTATTTAATGCAACCCTTGCTGTTAAAAGATCTCAAAGCAGCATACAACTGACCTAAACGTATGGAAATGATAAGTTAACTTTCTCACCCATAGCCTTCAAATGCATCTCAAGTGCAATTGCACTGTTTAGCTCACATCTGAAGGCTATGGGGCATTTAGGACGTATTGCGGATCGCTAAAATATCCTAATGACTATGATCACACTTCTTCAATTCAAATATTATGGCGACACTATAGGAAAGATGGTTTAGAAACGTGGCAATCAATCATCTGGACATGTTGAAATACTGTATCTTCACGCCTAGAATAAAAACCTCCAGGCTTCCGTCATAACTGTCAATATATTGGGAAAAAATAAAGAATTACAGGGGGCAGTCTGGAAAAAAGTAATCCCATCCGAATCGTCCTCTTGAATAACGGACATTCTGGAGTAATAATTACATAACCAACGTTCTCTAGTAATACTAGTCCCGTGCGAATAGGTATTTTTACATGTGTCACGTAAAGAGAGCAAGGGTTGAGGGAATAAATCATGTTTTTCCTAAACAAAGTAGGGATTTTGGTAAAATAACAGTCAGAAATGGTTGTAATTATGTTGCAGCTTCAACAACACGGACAGAGCGATAAACACTGTTGGTGTTCTGTGGTCTTCGCTGCATCAGGGAGGAGAGAGAGACAGCGGGTGCTAGTCACAGTCACTCGCTGTCTTTTCTTTTTAACACAGCGCAGCAAGTCTGATCAATTGCTGGTCGGACTCTGTCTAGTCATTTGCGTGTCTTAATTATTTAATCAAACCGTGTGCTTATAACATCAGACAAGCTCAGTGAATGTAGTTGATTTGATTAAAACACGTATCAATATAAAAATACACGTTTAAACAGACGATTCTTGGTCGACCAAGATTTTGTTTTGTTTGGGACGGCCCTACATAGAGATTAGTGTGGCATGTTGGCTTGCCATTGTATGTCATCTCAGTGTGTGTGTGTGTGTGCATGCGTGTGTGTGTGTGTGGCTTTTGCAGAAAGAGGGCAATTCAGCCAGCCTCAGCAATGTCCTGAATTTTTTACCAGGCTACCGTTTGGGGAGTGTGACACACACACACACACACACACACACACACACACACACACACAACTTCTCTTTGACCTGCAGCAGAGGTCATCTCGCCTTCACCGCCAGAATCCACTGGAAAGAATGATAATTCTGCCTTGTGTCTTATATCTTTGTCTAGAGCTCCCTCAAGGCCCTTCTCTTAGTCATTCAGATGAGAGATTAAGATTTCAATCAGACTGGAGATGAACCATAGTCTCTGTGTGTGGTATATGTGTGTGTGTGCATGTGTCAGTGAAAGCAGGAGAGCGAGACCCACACTGTGTAGCCAGTTGTTCAATCAGTAGGATTCTGCAGGACTACTGAAACCTCACTATTAGGTGGCTGTGCTGTATTGGTTTTACAAAAATATGCCAAGAAGCTCTCCTTTTTCCCGTTTGAACTAAAAATATAAGTTCTTGTTTTTCTCTCCTGGCAGAGAATAATAGTCAAAAGATGATCTGGTGTCAGAGGTGTTGCTGCAGGAAACTTTGTATGACTCCCCCTGGGTCCACCCGGAAAGGTTTACGACGCTGTATATAAATTCTTCACATACGCGGATGCCTGGTTGGTTCTGCGGCCTGTTTTAGACTCACTGAAATACTGAGATAGAGCTGTACATGGAGGAGATGGATGGAGAGAGAGAGAGAGAGAGAGAGAGAGAGGGGAGATGGATGGTGAGATAGAGAGGCCTGGCCCTGGACTGACTGGCTATGAAATATTAATGCTGCCACTGTGTAATAACAGTAGCCATTCAGCCATGCAGCTATTCAACCTCACCTGTGGCTTAGCTATAGGGCCATGTGCACTGTAAATTGACTCATTTAAAACACACAGAGAACAGAGAGATGTATGAATGCATTTGGAATAAAGCAGATTTTAATTTAATAACCCATTGATTCACAATTATTGATTGGACTTACTAGTCAATTTACAGAAGTGTTTCCCCTGCCATAGCTACGTTTTCCCTTTTATTTATGAGAGAGAGAGAGAGAGATTGAGAGAGAGAGCGAGAGAGAGAGAGAGCGAGAGAGAGAGCGAGAGAGAGAGAGAGAGCGAGAGAGAGAGCGAGAGAGAGAGAGAGCGAGAGAGAGATTCTGGAGGTGTCTCCGACAATGTCAGACCTCAGGATTTGGTTAATGAATTGCTGTTGTCGAGCAGAATGGCCAAATTGACCTGGAATGAATGGATACACTGATCCGCTCCTTGGCACAGAGATAAGGAGAAAGTGGGAGAGAGAGGGAGGTACTGCAGCAGCTGGTGGTGTGACATACTCACACAAACACACACACACACACACACACACACACACACACACACACACACACACACACACACACACACACACACACACACACACACACACACACACACACACACACACACTCACACACTTCCGCATCCATCCCTGACTCTGAATTGCCTTTTCTACCGCTTTTAATTAATTAATGGTGCACGGTCAGCTGTTTGTTCACCTGCAATTGCTAATAACCCATCAGCAACCGCCCGACTAGATGTGATGACGTGAAAATCTGAGGACCGCACCCGACCCTAACCCGCAAATATGTAAAATGCGCAGTAGGCTACAGTCAGAGACGGCGGAACAATTTTTTTGAAATGGGGTGCAGGATTTGTTTTGGGCAAATTTAGACATATTTCTGCTTATGATTTCGGTAGACTGTTTGTTAGTCAACGTGTCTATAATTAGATACACGTAGCTTCTCTTCTGTCGTTATATGTTGCCCTAGAAGACTAAATAAACCCTTGCTCACCAGAATAATGTCATAAATGATCTAGTTGACAATCTTGTTGACATCGGTAAAAATGTTCTTTGTCATCTCTGCTTCTTTCGTGGAGCGAAGATGTTTACTTACCGGGGAGAAAATGCAATAACCCCCCAAAATGTCATCAGTTTGACACGTTGTAAGGAAATAGATGAAAACGAGCCAACATTTTTCTGATAAGATTGATGTTTTATGTGGTTGAAATACTATCAGCTTGTATGATACTGATAAAGATAGCACCTCTACAGACGGTCCCTAACTGCGCATTCACATTCTCTCAAGATGCAGAAAGAAATAAATCATATTTCACCACTCCTGTTCCAGAGTCAAAATGTAAATTTTACTGCAAGAAATGCTTCAATCTGCAGGAGTTAATATTAAGACTATGTGAGAGGTTAACGACCTACAGTCAGTGTCCAGATTTCAGTTTCCATTTAAACTATCTGAACAGTAGACTACAGTTCCCTTGACGTGCCATAGGCCTATTTGAAGTCCCCGTCTTGTGACTGTTGAATTTGTATAGCGCCTCACGGCACCAAATCTTTCCCAAACATTACTTTTCTGGCCCTCCCTTCTCTTTATGTTCAACTCTCCATTTCACAGCTTTTCTCGCCATTTTTGACTTTTTTCTGCCCGTTCCCAAAAGCGTTTGGCAGTTGGCGTGTAGGCTACTTGGCCGGCGTAAAGTTAGGCCCTAAAGATTATAGGCTTACGCACTAATGCCAGGTAGCCAAAAAAGAATGAAAGAGAACCCTCAATGTAGCCTAGCCTATAGATATAAATTGCACAAGATTTTCTGTGTTGTTTTCTTTCTCCACACATTATTTAATGACCTGCCTTGTTGATACAGCCGCGGCTACTGCAAGTTGAACCCTCCCACTTACCTTCTCGGTAGTTATCTCACCCGACACCTGTTCAACTTGGTTATGATCCTGCACAGTGCAGGTGTAGTGCGTAGAGAACCTAGCTCTAGCGTTAGCTGGCATGCTGTGCCGATTTCTGCAGGAACAGATGGCACTGCAATGTCCTGAGAAACTTCTGCTGCAAAAACACAGCTCAAGGTTGGCCTGCAGTGCCTGTCCTGGCCTCTATGCTACAATGCGAGGAGCAGTATGAGGAGAGTCTGAGGAGGCCTGGCATGCATTCCAATCTCCCCAGTAACCCCTTATTAGACCTTCCGGTGCCAAGTGTACGAAACCCCCCAGTCACACTAGGATCATATGTACTCGATCCGTTCTGAGAGGGGGAGGGATAAAGAGAGGTGGAGAGAGAGAGAGAGAGAGTGAGGAAGAGAGAAAGAAAGAGAGAGAGAGAGGGAAGTAGAGAGAAGGGGAGCAGTCGAGCGCGAGAAAGCTAGAGAGAGCGTGATTGAGTGCGGCAGAGAGGAGTGGTGTTGTCTGCATCGTCCACGCTCTGCTCTCAGAGCTCTCAGGCAGCGCTGTATTTAGAAGCCATCGGCTCCGCGTCCCCCTAGGAACCCTATTGATTTACCCACTACCTGGATGCAAAACACAACTCGCTTTAGTCGACTGATTCTAAACTCTCTCTCGCGCGCACACACACACACACACACGCACACAACCTATCTCCTTCCCTCCCTCCCTCCTTCCCTCCCATCTAATAACACAGGCTTGATTTTTCACTCTCAAAGCAGCTGAAGGGTGAGGGACTAACCAAGCAGTCAGACTGTCAGAGAGAGACAGTCTGGCATAGTATTGTCCTGACTCCTGCTAATACACTACCTAGGCCTCCCTCAGCCCTCCCTCTGCTCCATTAACACTTCATTAAACAGCCTAATCCAGCCTAAAAGGCTCTCCCTCTTTAAGCTGATGTTTAGTTACACAGGCAGCTGTCTTGTTCAGGCTCCTCTTTTCAAGAGGTAGGCGTAGATATGCATTGAATTAAGCATAATGATTATGGCCCTAGATTGCAGGAAAAAACTGTTTGGGGTTTTTGAAAAATGCAAAATTCTCCAACTTCCCACCCCCCAGCCATTCAAAGGTTCTTTGTGCCCCCTCAGATTTTGGGGGTACATGACGCCGCAGTATACAGTACAGTAGCTGAGTCAAGGTTAGTGTTGTTTATGTGCTTGATATTGATGTACAGTGTAAACCTCTGTGTGACAGACGATATGGGACAGTGTGGGGTAAAAAGCCAGCAGCTACCTGTCCTCGGTGTACAGATGTTGCCCAGAGAGACGCTTCTAAAAGCGAAGCACTCTGGGAGATTATGCCGGCTGCCGATTGTTGTTATCCCTTAGGGGGATAGTAAATAATTCTATAGCTAAATATTATATAGCTAGGCTATCAGCGACATACTACAAATTTGGACTTTTGCTTTTTGGTACTCATGATGAACATCCACTTAAAATGA